>BSBM01000402.1:13040000-13162500 GCA_027924585.1 Larix kaempferi
TGCATGATAGAACTTAGAACTTAGACTAGGATCGAACTCTACTCGACCTCTAAAAATTTGTAAATACTTTTATAGGATTTGTGAAAATATAAATCCTATGTTACAAGATGCACTTGATGAATTTGCTTGTTAATTCAATAGCAGAGTCACTTAACTTGTGGGCAGTGAATATTGATAACTACAAATAAGTAATAAGTTATATGTTACTTGTTGTGTGTCATGAAAAGCCTTATCCATGCATCAGCTAAGAGTTATCCATGCATTAGCTACCAATTATCCTTGCATCAGCTAAGAGTTATCCATGCATTAGATGCCAATTATCCATGCCTCTAGGTAGTACACTTGTCTCATCTTATTGCAATCTAGGAAAAGCATAAATGCTAGTTTACCCCAATTTCTAAGATACAAACACCTATGGGTGTAGGTGTTAGAGTAGGTGTAATTATTTCCACTTTCATTTAACTCGAAGAAAGGGAGCTTATTGATGTTCATGGAACGCAAGTTAAGCGACCATGCTAATTACCAACTAGTCAGGAAACTGTTTCAATTTGTCCCATCTAATTACCAGCTTCAGTTTTGACTTTTTTAGTAGCTTGTTTGCTCCTATAATTTATTAATTTATTACATTCTAGTTATGAAATTGTTTTAGTGGAGACTAATTTGTTACCTTCTAGTTATGAAATTGTTTTAGTTGGTCCCAGCTAACTCCCAACTCTTTCCATAGCTTGTGCTGAACTTGATGGAAAAACAATTGCTGGACTTATCACCTTCTCGAGGGAAGGTAGGGGGGTGTTGCATTAACTCATAGCAACACACTCATATTTTCAAACTCAAAAATTTCACCTACAGGATTGTCACAGCTCACTGTAACAGCTCACTGCAATCTTCAGCACAGTCACAGCTGATAGTAATAGCTGACTGTTTTAGCTAATAGTCATCTACATGACTCTTACAGCTAAGTTCCAGGGGAGTTGCAGCTGACTCTTACAGCTAACAACAATCTACAACATAGTCGCAGTTGACTGTTTCATTCAACAGTAACCTACACGACTATTGCAGCTGACTGATTCAGCTATATTTTGGTAACCCCTGCGTTCATAAACTTAACTAATACCCTGTTTCAACAATCAAACACAATTAACTCAAACATAAGCACAATTCTCCACACTTGCTACAACAAACTAACTTAAAAATAATTATGACTTGACAAACTCATAGAACAGAGCATAATAGAAACACACAGAAAAATTCTGAGTTTAACATCAACTAAACATTGTATTCCACTCTATTTCTTCCATATTTTTTTCTATTTCACACTTTCACCCTTCCAAAACCAATACCACATCAGTATTTATACAACAGAAAATATAGTCGGTCATTTAATTCAACTTGACTTTTCGTTGCACCAAAATTTACTGTTCATAATTTAATTAATTCTCTGCCCTTTCATGAACTGTAACAGGAATGCTGGATGCCCCTTCAATCTTTGACAAGCTGCAACAGAGCTGGATGTTCTGCAACAGTGAACACGCATCTCTTTTATTTCTGATCAGTCTGAATATGTCAATGAATAACTTTTCAAATTCAGCTCTTCAAAAATCAATGCAATACACAACCCAAATAATCATTCTACGAACTGTGGCAGATGGCTGCAACTGCTTCTTCAGAATTTAATGTGATCTGTTGTTCATACGAAACTGTGACAGCAAGA
This sequence comes from Larix kaempferi, assembly GCA_027924585.1. Lineage (NCBI taxonomy): Eukaryota > Viridiplantae > Streptophyta > Pinopsida > Pinales > Pinaceae > Larix > Larix kaempferi. Next base: position 13,041,712 of record BSBM01000402.1, read on the forward strand.
CATAATCAAACGGTGTTGCAGTGGTTTGGGTTTTCATCATTTCGGCGGTCACTCAGCAGCGTGGTGGTTATCTTTTCCAAACTGTGTCGGTGATGGAATTAACGGTTTCCAACATTCTCCCCCTTAATTACTTCACCCAAAAATACATCAAACACAAAGAACTATAACTTTACAAGCATATCAAACAACATTTCAACTATAGTGCCTACTGGTCTAAGTCTCAGCAAGACTTACATCAATACCTAAACAACTCAAAAATTTGTTTCACATTCTTTGCTGCAACATACTAGTGCAATGTTTCTTCAACTCTTTCATGAGCATTTCTTTTTCTTTCGACTCCAAACTTTGAAATATGTAAACTTTGTTTTTTGTTTTATCTTCATCTTCACCTTCTTCTTTACCTTCATTGTTTTCTTTGATTCCACAAATCCATTATGATCAGCTTTAGATGCAAGACGTTCTTCAACTTGCTTGCCATTGTTCAAATTTTCAATGTCCTTTATGTCAAGGACTTCAATCCAAATCTTTCATCTAAATACTGTAACATGGGCATACAAAGATCCCGCAAGCTATCTTTGACTTCACCAAGAGTAATATGTTCAATGTCATTATGTAAACACATTAACTGATAATAATGCTTGATTTCTTCAAGACTCCATGACATGAATACCCTTTCAACTGATTTTTCAACCAGTTCATCTTTGCTGCAATTTTCTTCATTCAAATCAAACTCATCATCATCTTCAAATGATTCTTCTTCATCTTCGATTGGTTTCTCATCTGCACATTCAAACATTTTGTCAACATTATATAAATGATCATATTGTGAACCATATTGGTTCTTTTCATTTTGTTCTTCTCTGAGAGTTGTCACTATCTCTTCATTCAAATCTGCCTCTGCTGCTGCTGCAACAAGGCAATCAACTTTCTTCATATTTGCTTCTGCAACAAGACTATCATCTTTATCATCATATCTTGGCTTTTCAAGCCATTCTTCCAAAAATTTCAATTCTTCATCAAGGACATCATTCTATATTTCAGCTACTCTGTTTACAACAGAACATGCAGCATTCTGCAACTCTTTTTCTATCACTGCTTCTGCAATCACTGAATTATTAGCCTTTTTATTTTCAGCATCCTTATAGATTCCTTCTGCTTCAATCGCTGCAACTTTTGTGCATTCTTCAACAATATTATCAAATTCATCAACAAAATTAAAATCATCAATATTTTCAAAAAACATACAAACAAATTCAAGCACTTCAATACAGTGTACTTTATCTTTCTTAACTTCTGATGTTGCCTCAAATACTGTTGATATGGCAGTCTTCATTCCATCATCATGATCATCTTTCACTATTACTTCTCCATGAGTAATTTTACCAATACTGGCTGCTTCATTGGCACCTTCTTCATCGTTGTCATCAACAATAGACATCGTTGGAATATTCAAAGAACAAACTGCTACACTGGTAGTTACATCACCTTCAATATTTGACTTACAAGCCAAGACTTCATCATTTTCTTCCTTTGTACCTACATAATCACTAACAAACAAATTCTTAGAAAACATCATGTTCTCTTTTCTGTCCTTATCTGCACCATTCAATATCGCTCCAGATTCTTCTTCAAAAATATCACCAACACTTTTTCCATCAATAGATACACCATTTTCAGAAATGTATTTTTCACCAGCAGCTCTATCATCTTCCTTATGTGCACCAAATAGATGAGTGCAACACTCTTCATTTTCTGCAACATGACTATTGTAAATTATTTCAAGCTCATCTTGGTCTTCGATTTCTACAACATCTTCAGATTTGTCTTCTAGATTCATTGTACCTACATGTCCACAATCATCAGATTCAATACAGAAATTAAATACCTTCATGGGCGTGTCCTTCAAAAACTCTTCTTGCACAAATTCTTCTTTGTTGTCCTCACACTTGAGGAATTTATCATCTTTATTAGCATTCTGCATGTTAACCATTTCATCATGTTCACAATTCACTTCAGTGACATCTAAATTTGAAACTATATCAACATCTTTATCAATAACACTTTCAACTTCTTCAAATTTTGCTGCTGCAATACAAGATACAACAACCTCATTTTCACCTTTAGGTTCAACAACATTTTCATCCACTGATATATCAACACAACTCAGAGATTCACAAATAATTTGACTATCTTCAGCTACTTCTGCAAATTTATCAGCTGGACTATTAACAGGCTGCGACTCAGCCATATGTCTCCCCCTTACATCAAACTTTCTCTTCAAACTTTCCCAAGCTTCTCTAGCTGTGTTTGCTTCAACAATTAGATAAAAAATATTATCATCTAGAGCTTGCTGGATGTAGTACAATGCAAATGCATCTCTTGCCTCATCCTTGGGTTTCATAAATCCATTCCCAACAAAATACCATAAACCTCTATCATGCAAGAAATTTTTCATATTAACTGACCAACATTTATAAGATATACATGAGAAATATAGCGGTGGATAATAGATGATGCTCCATGCATCCTCTAACTTTTCTTGAACTTCATTTGCTTCAGTATCCTCAGCCTTCTCTTGAAATTCCTCTGCTTCATCAGGTTCCTCAATCGCTTCACCTAATATCTCTGCTATGGAAAAACCAACATCTTTTGCATTAACAATATTCTTTCTTCATTCCTTTAAGCCTTCTTCTTTTCCCCATGTCTCTGTCTTCAAATAACCACTTGCACATAATTTAAATTTCTTTCACTTGGATACATCCTCTTAATCCTCTTTCACTCGTAAGGGCTTCAACTCAAACCAAACAAACTTTTCCAAATAGTGGAATTCAAACTGCTCTACCATTAAACTATATGGGAGCTCTCAACTAGAAAGAATGTCTTCCTTTCAACTACTCAACTTCTATCTGAGGAAACACAAACAAAAAATCAACTTCATCCACAGGCTACAACCCTTTCTTATCTTTACACAAACCACGACCAGGCTTGACCAACACAAGAACACTTGATTCGGACTTCAACTACTAAAAGATGACTCAACCTTTACTTAAGGGAGCACGTGAGCTCTCACAAACAGAGAGCTCGACTTAACTTACTTTTACTCTTTCTATGTAGCAGGAGGAGGGCGCTGGAGTAAAACTCAACAACAAGATCTCCAAACAAAATACAAAAGGTTCAACATGCAATCATATGGCTCATACATGAAGTGAGCACAGAACCAACGAACATAAATCATAAACACTCAGCTCTGATACCAATTGAGGGAAGGCAGGGGGGTGTTGCATTAACTCACAGCAACACAATTAGATTTTCAAACTCATAAATTTCACCTACAAGACAGTCGCAGTTCACTGTAATATTCAGCACAGTCACAACTGATAGTAACAATTGACTGTTTTAGATAACAATCATCTACAAGACTGTTACAGCTAAGTTCTAGATGAGTTGCAGATGACTGTTATAGCTAACAACAATCTACCAGACAGTCGCAGTTGACCGTTTCACTCAACAATAACCTATAGGACTGTTGCAGCTGACTGATTCAGCTATATTTTGATAACCCATGCATTCATAAATTTAACTAATACCCTGTTTCAACAATCAAACATAATTAACTCAGACATAAGCACAATTCTCCACACTTGCTACAACAAACTAACTTCAAAATAATTATGAGTTTACAAACTCATAGAACAAAGCATAACAGAAACACACAGAAAAATTATGAGTTTAACATCAACTAAACATTGTATTCCACTCTGTTTCTTCCATATTTGTCTCTATTTCACACTTTCACCCTTCCAAAACCAATACTACATCGGTATTTATACAATAGAAAATATAGTCGGTCATTTAATTCAACTTGACTTTTCGCTGCACCAAAATTTACTGTTCATAATTTAATTAATTCTTTGCCCTTTCATGAACTCTAACAGGAATGCTGGATGTCCCTTCAATCTTTGACAAGCTGCAACAGAGCTGGATGTCCTGCAACAGTGAACACGCAACTCCTTTATTTCTAATCAATCTGAACATGTCAGTGAATAACTCTTCAGATTAGGCTCTTCAAAAATCAATGCAATACACAACCCAAATAATCATTCTATGAACTGTGGCAGATGGCTGCAACTACTTCTTCAAAAATTAATGTGATGTGTTGTTCATACGAAACTGTGACAGCAAGACATAATCAAACAGTGTGGTGGTGGTTTGGCTTTTCAGCGTTTCGGCGGTCACTAAGCAGGACAATGGTTGTCTTTTCCAAACTGTGGCGGTGAAGGAATTAATGGCTGCCAACACCTCCAAGGAGACACAGGAGATTTGTCAAGCGTTTGTTCACTTCTCTGCAGCTAGCCTCTCTGTTCCAATTAGAATCTCGGGTACCTCATATGCAGGAGGAATAAAGGTACAAATGCATATCTTTTACAACGATTTGATTTGTTTTATAGTTATGGGAGGAGTAATAAGTGGCAGTGCTATAGGCCTGGGAGTTTTTAATAAAAAATATTTACGCAGCTATAGAGGACATAAGGAAGGATCCCCAAGCAGTCCATAATGATCTGTTGACAAAACTTCTGAAAGAAGACTCTTTTTCAAAAGAAGTTATAGCAGATTTTATACTATTCTTGCTCTTTGCGGGTCATGAGACGTCATCCAGATCCATGTCATTCGCTATCAAATTTTTGATAGACTGTCCCAAAGCTTTACAGAAATTGAAGGTATGCGATTCCGAAAATCCCTTTGGATGCTAATTAGGGAATCATAAATAAAAACATTCCATTCATTTTTGTTCGTATTGATGTAAGAATATTAGAGTGGACTTATTGTGGTATCTATATACATGGGATAGGCTAATCACGACGGTTTGTTAAAGAGAAAAGGGAATTCAAGCAACCAAGAGCTCACTTGGGATGATTACCAGTCAATGAAATTCACGCAATGTGTATGAAATTATGTCTTTAATTTTTACATTATAGTCAATGGAAGTGGATCATGACTGAGACCGTGTGTTTGTTTGTGTAATTGACAGGTTATAATTGAAACATCTCGTCTCTCCAGCATAACTCCAGGTGTTTTCAGAGAATCGAAAGAAGACATTAGAACAAAAGGGATCGTGTGTTTGTTTGTGTAATTGACAAGTTATAACTGAAACACTTCGTCTCTCCAGCATAACTCCAGGTGTTTTCAGAGAAGCGAAAGAAGCCATGAGAACAAAAGGTATTAGTTAGTATTTTTTTACTATTGAATGGTTGGTGCATTTTTATATGATATCTATTGAATGGCTGCATCTTTATATAGATAGATATTTATATCTTAGAATTTGGGGTGGATTAGGGCTTATGCTAGGATTTTTTAAAATTGTAAGATAATTCTTTAAATTGTATCAAGGTTAAATAAGTGTACTATAATTGTAAAAAAAATATTAAAAATAACATGAATAAATCTTAGCTAATGCTAATAGACAAAGGGTGATTACAACTAAACATGGAGAACAAGTAATAGATAACTAAATTATGGTGGAAACACGAAGGTGGGTTACACTTTGGTGAGAATCGGGCGCCGAAGAGCCATAGTGGAATTTATTCGGCCAAATAAATTTAGTTATTCAGTCGAATAACTAAATTATTCAGCCGAATAAATTCAGTTATCCAGCTGAATAACTTCTACTTTATTTGGCCGAATAACAATTAACGGGCCACCATTAGACCTAACGGTGGACTCGATGTGCGTGCGAGGTTTTAGCCGGACGGAGAAAACTCACAGCATTGTCCAATTATTCGGCCGAATAATTGATTGGACGAACAATTATTTTGCATAAAATCTCGGTCGTGGCCATTGTTTGTCATTTTCTGCAGGATTTCGTGGACCCCTTTAAGAGCTATTACCGGCCCCGCCTCTGTGCCACCCATCTCGCCACTATTCCATCCACCCACTCGTCTTTCCAATGGTTCGTCTACCTAGCTATCGTTGAACTACGCCACCCGCTTCCCCGCTCTCTGCGTGCCACTTCTTCGCCACCCTGTGCGTCACGTTTTGCTCGTTAGTTGGTCGTTTCGAAGTCTGTTTGTGGAGTGTTCATCTGCCACCTTCTGCCTCTCCCATCCACTCGTCCGCCACCTTCTGCCTCTGCCGTCGGTTCGTATGCACATTTGGACGTCTAGACGCTTGTTGGTGGGGTGTGCGTCTGGACGTCTGTAGGTTTAGTGTGCAGCTGGACTTCTGTTGGTGGAGCTTTGGTGTTGGAGTGTTCTCCTGCGGTCGGACGATCATAATTCAGAGAGTTTATGCTGCTGGACGATCGTTCTGGTGTTCGTTTCATTGGTGGACGTTTTCATAACAATGGGGTGCTGTCACTGTGGACTTGTCGTCGCGAGGTTGTCTGCAGAGGTAAGTTTTTTTGCTTATTTATGTTTTTATTTTTATTTTTAAATTTCTTATTTTAATTTTTAATTGTTATTGCAGGCTCTGTTTTTTTTTGCTGCTTGGCTCGTTTTGTTTCGGCTGTGTCCAATTTCGCCTGGGTTCTGTTCGGCTGGATCTGAATTCATCTGCTTTCGTTTCGGCTGGGTCTAAATAGGTAAGTCGGAAGTCAGTTTTTTTTTAATTCAAGAATCAAGTATTAATTTAAAAAAATTTGAATTTGTCCCTGTAAATGAGGTGTGTCCAATTGGACAGAGTTCATGAACTGTGTCTAGTTGCATAGAGTTCATGAACTCTGCCCAAATGGATAGAGTTCATGAACTCTGTCCAAAATTGGGCAGAGTTCATGAACTCTGTCCAATTGGGCAGAGTTCATGAACTCTGTCCAATTGGGCAGAGTTCATGAAAGAGCATATATAATGATACTTATTACTCACAGATAATATAATCATAGTAACCTAATATGGAAACTGTAACATAAGCAAATAGTGTGGATTAGTACTAAGAGGTTTAACATGAACTCTGTCCAATTTGGCAGATTTCATGAACTCTGTCCAGTCGGGAAGAGTTCATGAACTCTGTCCAATCGGGCAGAGTTCATGAACTCTGGCCAAATCGTATGTTGAAAATGATTTAAATTTAAATATAAAAAGAGAAATATATGTAGTCTTTAGTTAGTTAATCTTGTTAAACTATTGATTTTGCTTATGTGTTTAGGAATGAAAATAAAAGTAGTACTGTAATTGTATTTGCAAATGATATCTCCCTTTTATATATAGGCTTGTCTTATTGGCTGAACTCTGTCAACATGGACATGGACAGAGTTCATGAACTCTGTCAACATGGACATGGACAAAATTCATGAACTCTACCAACATGGACATAGAGTTTAGGAATTCTGTCCACATGGATAGAGCTCATGAATTATGTCTTTGGACAAAGTTTATGAAATCTGTCTACATTGACATAGTTCATAGATCAATATATTAGTTTTATTACAAACTGTGTTAATGCATAGCTACAGATACAACAAAACTTTAGACATGATTAAACTCTACTTTGGATACAAAAAAACTTTAAACTTTACTTTAGGTACAACTAAACTATAGACATGAATAAACTTTACTTTAGATGTAATATGAAAGAAGAAAAGTCAATTCTATTATGTACCAAACTGAAGACCATTTTGCAACATGGCAAATTTCTGAAACATAGCCAAACTTGTGAAAAATAATACCATGCATTGTTAATATTTTAAGATTGTATGGAATAATGAAAATACTTGTAGATGTAATTTATGTTTAAATATTATTAAAATAGCAAGTAAGTAATTTATTTAAGATTTTAATTAAAAGTTAACATGTTCATGAACTCATTCTTTGACATAAAGAAAGGTAACCCTTCATTTTGTATTTAACTATATTGGTTCTATTCATTTTCAACATCAAAAACACTTAGAAGATTGACACATTAATTCCTTATTACTTATAGTCATTTTAAGAATTACTAGATGATATTAGGTATATTTAGGTCTTTATGTCATGTTCCCAAATTTTTGTATGGTCCATGAGGATGATTTTAGCCTGAGTCACCTAGGCATTAATTAAATAATTAATGGATGGATGAAGGAAGATTCCTAAGGGTGAATTTGAGTAATTAAATGGATAAGGAGGGTCCCCCATGAAGTTATTAACCCCCAATTCAAGTGCTAAGGTGATTTATTAATTAATTGAGGAATTAATTAATTGGGGAAGTTTTGAGGCAATTACACCCTAAGAATTAATTAATTACTGGATAATTAATTAATTGCTTAGTTATATTATTTCTGAGTATATTAATTTCATTTAAAATGTTTTTTTTTTCTAATAAATATGCCAAGTGATTGTTGACTTGGCTAGATAAATTCGAATTGGTCAAGTAGGCAAAAGTTGCCTAAGTGGTAAAACTCTAGAATAGCAAGAGAATCAAATGAAGACAAGTTGGCAAGGTGAACCAAGATGGAAACTGACAAAAGCTGGAAAATTCAGGCAAAAGCAAGAAAGTAGAAAGTAACTAAAGTGGAGAAACCAAGAAAAGCAGTCAGAAAAGAATAACAACAATGTCGAAAAGCTAACCTAGGCGCACTTGCTAATCTGAGTGGAGGAAGACAAAAGAAGGCAAGTTTTTCTTGACAGAAGTTTCCATTCCTATCAAGGAATTCACCCTCCTTCATCCACATGTGTGGCTAGCTTGAGTAAGAAGGAATCTCATCTATTTAACAACGTTTCTAACTCTAGGAAAGAACTTTTGATCATTTATGTTTTCTCATGAGAGCTCTGATGCTTCTCTGGTTGAGTGATGTGCCTCAACTGTGCTTCTTGGGTGATGTTCCCCAAGGCCCTTAGTTTCTAGAGAGTGTTTTGCAGGTCTATGTCAAGATATTGCAGCCAGTCACATATTCTTCCAGCCTCCATTGAATATCTACAGTCATTCGGGAGAACAGGTTCCTCCAACAGTGATTCTCCAGCTAGTTTTGGTGAAGATCCATCCATTCAAGAAGATAGAACTTGGGAGTGCGCCCAAGGGCTAATGGATATTTGGTGTAGCCATTTTTGCAAACATCAAAGGTGTTCAAGATCAGTAACCAGCTTTAGATCAGATCCATACTTCTCTTCTCACTCATTCTCCATTCACGGCTAAATCTAAAGGAGTTTTCCCTGAAGGAGAGGGTTGACCTAGTGAATGCACTCCAGAGAAGTTCAAAAGCTCAGTAAGCATCCATTTATATTCATATGACTTGTATATGACCTAATTCTATCACCATAGCATATCCACGGTAATATTCTAATTCTTCTCTTCATTCTCCATCAAATGTAATGAATATTTAGCCTGTGAGGCACTATTGTGTTGGGAGACAGTTAAATCAATAAAAGAAGGATTCTAATATATTATTTTTGACCTGCATGTTTTCAGTATGTTATATCAGATCATTATTTAATTTCATAGTAGAGTTTATCATTTATTGGAGGAGTTTAAAGGATTAAAATGCAAGACTAGTTAGTTTGGTGCTTAATCTAGACTAGTTTCACCATATTTGCTGCTGAATCTTTTCTAAGGATTCATTTTTCATTCTGTTAGTTGGAGGAGGTTGTTAGTTCAATATAATATCCATATCAGTCTTTGTAATAATAATTTGAATGCTTTTAACTTCGTTTTGGAAATCCTGTATTGTGACTAGCTCAGCTGTCCACCATTTGCAAGTAATCCCCAAATTGTTCCAAACCTTTCCAAGTCAATCTAGTCTTTATTCTAGCATTCCTTATGAGTTGTATGAATGATAGATATCTTTCCTAAACACCTTTAACCCTTACCCAGTCTTGTTGGCATATGCTAGAATCCCAGGAAGCCTCGAAGTAGGCAATAGATTCATTCTATTGCTGAAAAGTGAATGGCTCTAGTACCTTGTGCCAAGGACTCCTACTAAAAAAATATTTTTTTTCTGCTACACCTAATCCCATATATATTCCAGAATCAAACTTTCATCCCACCATCCTTAGTCTACACACCAGTACCCCTCACTTACCTCCCATCCGGTTCGAAGGATTTGCCACAAAATTTCACTAGTAAAAGTTTTAAAGTGGAGTTAATATCTGGGTCAGATCTTTCCCAGGATATTACAGTGGTATCAGAGCACTTTCCTTGGCTCAGCCTGTGGAAATTAACTCTCAATGGAAGAGTATCTTAGCACTATCTTTAAGTTGTCGTTGCGGAGTTAGTACAGTCATGGAAGATTTAGAGTTTGAGTTGTATGAAGAAGATGAATATTTTTATGAGCAATATGATGATGAATATGTTGATCAGTATGAAGATTATTGTAGAGAGTATGAGGAAGAATAATTGCGAGAAGTACCCTCTACAAGTATGACCCATGAAATCATGATTGGCAGAAGAGGCTATGGTTATTCCAATAGCTATATGCAGGAAAAGGTTGCATGTTCCACAACCGAATATCACCCTACTTATGAAGAGTACCTAAAAGAAGTAAGAGCTTCAGTGGATGGATGTTATTTACACCTCACAAGAATGTTTGGATCCTCTTCCAAAAAATCCTCCAAGAATCCTGACCCTAAAACAACTAAGGCAGAAGGTTCACTATTTTGTTTGGGGAAGCAAGAACCAAAGACTAATCATGAGGTTGTTGATAGATTGGGAGTAGAATCTATTGCAAGATTCTATGTAGAGGATTCCGAGATCTCCTCAGAGGAGCTTGGTAAGCTTAAGGATGGTAAGGCATACTTTGGATCAAATCCAAAAGAAGAACCTAATTCAGATCCAAAGTCACCACATGAGCTACATAGTGAAGCAGGAGATGACCACACATTAGTTATATGTGAACCCATAGATTGGGTGGCAGAACAAGGCATCACAGCTCCGTCGTTTGAAGGGAGAAGTATGATGGAAAGGTATGGACCTCAAGAAGATTTTTGTACCCCTATTCCTTTTGGCAATCAACAAAATAACATAGAATACATTGTCCATAAGGTGTGCCATAATGTGGAGAAACTAGTTCCCCATAATGAAGCATTTAATTCGCAATGCTTACCTCCTCAGAAACCGGTGACTGTGGGAACATCAGGAGACCCTCAAGGTGTGGGAAAAAGAGGGAATATTGTGGTTATATATCATCCTATTTGCAGCATCCATGAGGATTATGAGTCACCAAATCCTTCATCAAAAAGAGAGGAAAAAGATCCCTGCACAAATAAAGATCCAGCAGTCAAGCATTCGATTGTTGGCAATGTGGAAGGTGAAATCACTCCCAATTTCTTTGTGGGTGATTGCAAGATAAGTGAAGAAGATATGGGGAATATTGATTATGGTGGGACATATTTTGGATCAGATCCAAAAGGAAAACATCAATCAGATCTGAAATCATAATTGGAACTTCAGGTTGAGGTGGAAGACAAGCACAAATTAGCAGGGTGTGAACCAAGGCATTTAGGAAAGAAGCATGCTGCCATAAAAGCACCACATGAGGAGGAAATTTGGGCACAAAGGTATGGATGCAATTATGATTTTTGCATGCCTTTGTTGTATCCCAAGATGGAATCCAATTCCAGTGAGAATGAGGGATTAGAAGATCCTTCTAGTGTCAGAATTAAGAATTTGGAGGAGGCTGAATTGCAAGAAGTAGAAGAAGAGGTTCACCAACTAGAACTTCTTGCCCTGATTGGGCCATTGAAAATGAGTGAGGGAAAAATCAAGGAGGAACTGAAAAACCTCCATGAACTTAATGTTTTGATCTCTCACTACTGTTGGAGAACCGCATCAATGGAGGAGCAACCCTCTGTTGAAACTTTTGTGCACATGCGGGAAGCAGTAGGAAGCCTAAAAGGAAATTTCTCTCAGTTGCTTTCTGATAGAGATCACTTGTTGGAGCTTGTGAATGTGTACCATAATGTTGCAATAAGGAATTATGAGGAGATCAACAAGATCACACATATGTTGGAAACCACCCAAGATTCTCTGATTGGTACTCATGGTACTTGTCAAGAATCTAAGAATCAGATCAAGCAGCTTAATGAGAAGCTGCCAGAATCACTTGTTACCTCCCATCTTCTACATAGTCACAATAAAATGACTGAATTATTCCATGTTCCAAGGGAGGGACCTCATGAGATGATGGATCATAGGGATCATTTATCTTTAGATGTGCTTGAGGAGTGTGCATAACAGTTTGTTGAAAACCAAGCACCTGATCATTTCCTAAGGGAAACTGAGTTGTTCCTTGGAAAGAGTCACTCTCCCATAGAAACGTGGGATGAGAGCACCCAATTTGGGCCAGCCAATAATGATGAAGTTGCAGCCATAAGTATGATTACCAAAGGTTGCAAATCTACAAAGAAGGTTCACAGTCCTTCCCCTCATGTCATGGATTCAACAATAACAATGGGGAATGAACAGTGGGTGAAGAAGTTTTTCTTGTTGATGCCACATGTACCACGGGTGGATCATGATCTGCTCCTATGGGAGATAGATCTTATTGCAACAGAGATGGATGATTTCAGCTCATGTGCATCAGCAAGCAAGATGTCTGATTCATCCATTGTATGGATGGATAGAGGCAACACTGAAATGAGAAATCTCGAAGGTAAAAGGTTTTCTTGTTCCTGCAATAATTTTTTATTTACAACTGATGTTGTCTGGAATTGTGAGCAGCAACCAGGGTATATTTTTTAGCCATGGGATATCACTCATCCCCATATTGATTGGATGAAATATTACCTGTCAAAAAAGAAACCTCCTTGCAAATATATTTATGCTCATGGTCAAGGGAAGGAAACTAAGCAGGCAAGTTGCCAAGATAGATCAATGGAACATCTTACTGGAAGAAGTTTTCCTATGTGGAGGGAATCCACATGCTTGGAGATTGGGAAAATGAAGTTGATACTTTGGGATCCTTGTATCCATGGGAGTGACAGATTGCCAATGATGACAGAAAATTTTTGGTCCTTGCAGAAGAAACAGTGGGATCCAGGAATTCTACTCGAGTCATCCTAGCTGGGTTGAAAATTTTGTTCATTGCTGGTTAAATTGCAGATATAAATTGCAGTGCAGTTTTTCTTCATTCTTTTTGAAGGCCCAAGTTTAATTTTCAGACTATGTAATGGACGGGGACATTTATAATCAGAGTGGTATAGCAGAAGCTTGGTGGAATCCTGACATTGCTTGAGGACAAGCAATTTTAGGAAGGGAGGACTGTCATGTTCCCAAATTTTCCTATGGTCCATGAGGATGATTTTAGCCTAAGTCACCTAGGCATTAATTAAATAATTAATGGATGGATGATGGAAGATTCCTAAGGGTGAATTTGAGGAATTAAATGGATAAGGAGGGGGCCCCATGAACTTATTAACCCCCAATTCAAGTGCTAAGGTGATTTATTAATTAATCAAGGAATTAATTAATTGGGGAAGTTTTGAGGCAATTACACCCTAAGAATTAATTAATTACTGGATAATTAATTAATTGCTTAGTTATATTATTTCTCAGTATATTAATTTCATTTAAAATGTTTTTTTTTTCTAATAAATATGCCAAGTGATTGTTGACTTGGCTAGATAAATTCGAATTGGTCAAGTAGGCTAAAGTTTCCTAAGTGGTAAAACTCCAGAATAGTAAGAGAATCAAATGAAGACAAGTTGGCAAGGTGAACCAAGATGGAAACTGACAAAAGCTGGCAAATTCAGGCAAAAGCAAGAAAGTAGAAAGTAACTAAAGTGGAGAAAGCAAGAAAAGCAGTCAAAAAAGAATAACAACAATGTAGAAAAGCTAACCTAGGCGCACTTGCTAATCTGAGTGGAGGAAGACAAAAGAAGGAAAGCTTTTCTTGATAGAAGTTTCCATTCCTATCAAGGAATGTGCCCTCCTTCATCCACACGTGTGGCTAGATTGAGGAAGAAGGAATCTCATATATTTAACAATGTTTCTAACTCTAGGAAAAAACTTTTGATCATTTATGTTTTCTCATGAGAGCTCCGATGCTTCTTTAGTTGAGTGATGTGCCTCAGCTGTGCTTCTTGGGTGATGTGCCCCAAGGCCCTTATTTTCTAGAGAGTGTTGTGCAGGTCTATGTCAAGATATTGCAGTAAGTAACATATGCTTCCAGCCTCCATTGAAGATCTACAGTCATTCGGGAGAACAGGTTCCTCCAACAGTGATTCTCCAACTAGTTTTGGTGAAGATCAGATCCATATTTCTCTTCTCACTCGTTCTCCATTCACAGCTAAATCTAGAGGAGTTTTCCCTGAAGGAGAGGGTTGACCTAGTGAATGCACTCCAAACAAGTTCAGAAGCTTAGTAAGTAGCCATTTACAGTCATATGACATGTAGATGACCTGATCCTATCACCATAACATATCCACAGTAATATTCTATTTCTTCTCTTCATTCTCCATCAAATGTAACGAATATTTAGCCTGTGAGGCACTGTTGTGTTGGGAGACAGTTAAATCAATAAAAGAAGGATTCTGATATATTATTTTCAACCTGCATATGTTCAGTATGTTATATCAGATCATTATTTAATGTCATAGCATATTTTATCATTTATTGGAGCAGTTTAAAAGATTAAAATGCAAGACTAGCTAGTTTGGTGTTTAATCTAGACTAGTTTCACCATATTTGCTGCTGAATCTTTTCTAAGGATCCATTTTGCATTCTGTCAGTTGGAGGATATTTTTAGTTCAATATAATATCCATATCAGTTCCTGTAATAAGAATTTGAATGCTTTTAACTTCGTTTGGGAAATCCTGTATTGTGACTAGCTCAGTTGTCCACCATCTGCAAATAATCCCCAAATTGTTCCAAACCTTTCCAAGTCAATCCATTCTTTATTCCAACATTCCTTATGAGTTGTATGACTGATATATCTCTGTCCTAAACACCTTTAACCCTTACCCAGTCTTGTTGGCATATGCTAGAAGCCTAGGAAGCCTCGAAGTAGGCAATAGATTCATTTTATTGCTGAAACGTGAATGGATCTAGTACCTTGTGCCAAGGAATCCTGCTAAAAATATATTTTGCTGCTGCTGCACCTAATCCTATATAAATTCCAGAATCAAAATTTCATCCCACCATACTCAGTCTGCACACCAGTAACCCTCACTTACCTCCCATCCGGTTCGAAGGACTTGCCACAAAATTTCACTAGTAAAAGTTGTAAAAATTTTAAAGTGGAGTTAATATCTGGGTCAGATCTTGCCTAAGATATTACACTTTATTACATTTAACTTAGTTTCTTTAGTAGCTAGGTTTTAGAATTTCTAAAAATACTATCTAGATGTAACACTAAACTTAGTATTTAACTATATTTGCTCTATTCATTTTAAACATAAAAAACACTTAAAAGATTGGTACAATAATTCCTTATACATCCCAACAATATTAGTCATAGTCATTTTGAAAACTATTAGATGATATTAGGTATATATAGGAACTTTTTTTACAGAACTTGCTTTTCTAGTAGCTAGGTTTTAGAATATGTAGAATTAACATGTAGAATTTGAATATGTAATTAGTTGATATTTGTGCAAGTGTAGACATTATATCAAATGGAAAGAGAGGAGTCTTTGAGGCAAAAGCGTACGAGGTCTTCACAGTCTTCTGGGGTTGGTGTTACAAGTGATAATCGGAGGTTGTCAAACTCCCCTAGAGATTCTAGTTTATTGTATAGTTCACATTCAGTTGATCATCGACGAGGCGAAAGGGGTACAAATGATTCCCCTATATCTTCTGTGGGAGAACACCGATCTCGACCTTCTATTGGTATATGAATATCGATCTTTTAATGTGTACACACAAAAATTTTTTTGTGTACGCAAAGTTTGTAGTTGTGTTGAAACAAAACTTTGTTTTTATTTGAAGCAGAGCATGGGTCAGAAGATGCTTGTAATTCTTTAGAGAGGGAGGCAGAGCGAGCAAGGGAGATGGATGAGGGTGCATAGCAAGGTTCTCAATAGGCTCATCATTATACACAAGGTGATCATGGTCAAGCCAGGACGCAATATGTTGAATTAATTGAGGGTTGTACACCCATTACAACATATCCATCTAATTTACCTCGGGAGCTTCCATGGGAAAGTGGTGATCATCAAATAACTCTTGAAAGATGTAGATCCCACTATGGCAAGTTGAAAAATTATTTGTCTACTATGGATCTCCCTCCAGAGAGTAAACAAAGTTTGGAGATTGTTTTGGGATCATTGCAAAAATTTATTCAGGCATATGAGAATCTCAGACCAACTACAAATGGTTTTGTTGATTTGATGCGAAGACGAAGGGAACAAGTGATGGGTCCAGACAAGTGGGTTGTTGTGAAGGAGAGAGTGAAGAAAGAACAAACCAAATCAATGTTTAACTTCAAAGAAGGTCTAAAGTGAGAAATGTTGAAAGTGCAATATTTCAAGCATCCTGATCTTACACATCTACTCTATGATCAGTTTCTCACAGCCTATGGTCGGTTTCCATGGAATGATGAGGTTTCTCAATATTTTGCTAGATTTTTTTATGCTGAGTTTTTTTTAAATATGAAGCCAGACTATACTGATGTTCATTCATAATTTTATGGAGTTGGAAACGGTCGAATATATAATCGAAAAGGTGCTCTTAGAGACCCTACAACTCTTCGACCTCCACTCCAGATATCTCACCCACCCAGGTTGGTGGCATTATGATCAGAGATAGAGCCCACATCTCAACTTGAGACAACTGCAAGGAATTTTGTTGGCGATGGTTTATCGTCAGCATTAGTTGGAGTAGATATGTGATTGGTTCGAGAAAGGGCTTTTTCCGCTATTCGTCAAAAGTTTGTTTACAAAACTAATGATGAGATAGATGGAATGAGCATTGAAGATCTCAGGGCGTATGTCAAGGTTTGTCGTGACATAGCGACAAATGTTATATCCAATGACACAGCGAGTTTGGGAGAGGTTTGTTGATTATGATATGACTTGATCTTAATATAATCTTTTATTCATTTTGAATTGAATCTTTTGTTACATTATATGAATGATAAATTATGTTTTTTGATGTAAAGTAATAGGCACATTATATAAATGTTTATTGGTTGCAGTTTTCAAGAATGATGAATGAACATTCTTTCCATGTTTCCACTAGCAAAAATATAGAGCATATTCGAGAGGTATATTTATTATTTACATATTTATAATTATATTTAAACTTTATATATATATATATATATATATATATATATATATATATATATATATATTAATTTTAATTTAACTATGCATCTTATTGTTAATTTGACCTATCCATGCAGGTTTCTTTAGATACGAACTTTATAAATGATTTACCATCTATTGTGAGCTAATGTTTTTAATCTTTTTGTTTTAGTTTTAAGTTAATTGGCACTTAATTTTTTTGGTTTGCATTATGTTTTATTTATTAACACAATTTAAATTTTAGGGGGGAGAGATAGGTTCTCTGCTTAATGCAGCAGATATTGGCACGCAGGTAATTTTGTTCACACTTGAATTGATCTTTGATATAAGTTTAATATTTTAATTTTTATGGATTTAGTTAAAATTTGTTCAAGTAATTTATGAGATTCATAAATTGATTTTATACATGTTGCAACTTGAGTCTCTTAAATCTTTTGGAAGCAAAGGAAAAACTCCTTTGGAGGATGGTGGTGGACAAGCATTTGGAGAATTTGATGTAATTTTGTTAAAAATTGAATTGTTTTTTGATATATAAGTTTAACATTTTAATTTTTTGAATTTAGTTTAAATAATTTAAATGATATTCATAATATGCTTTTATACATGTTGCAGGGTGGGTTGAGTCCAAGGGGAGGCCCTAGTGGAGGATAGCATGGTGGACATTTTTGTTTGTTTGTTGATACGCATAGATTGCAAAGATTTGTTTTGGACATCGAGGAGATTTATTTTTGGACTAGATACATATATGTACATTGAACTCACATGTTCATGAATGTTTTTTTGAGGATTATATACATGTCCTTTGAACTTACATGTTCTGTGTTTGCTTTAAATGATTTACTTATTTTTGTTTATTTAGCATATTTGGTGTGATTTAAAAGTTTAGAATATGTATTTGCATGTTTAAATGAATGAATGAATATGTAAGAATGAATGTTAAGGATATTATAATCTAGGTGCAATGAATGAATGTTAGGTTTTTATAGGAATTTTAAGAATGAATGAATGTTAAGAATGATTTATCTTTGAATGTTAGAAAGTTTTGATAGAAAAATGAATGTTAGGTTTAAAGTTCTGGAATGTTAGGAAGTTGTGATTGAAATATGAATATTAGGAAGTCGAAAAATGAATGTTAGGTTCAAATTTTGATATATGTATGTTACTTGAATATGTTACGAATGAATGTTACATGGTAAGAATAAATGTTAACGAAGTTATGATAGGTGCAATGAATGAATGTTAGGTTTTTATATGAATTTTAAGAATAAATGAATGTTAAGATTGAATGTTAAGAACATGATATCTTTGAATATTAGGAAGTTTATGAATGTTAAAGGAAGTTTAAAAATGGATGAACATAGGTTTAAAGTTTAGGAATATTAGAAAGTTTTGATTGAAATATGAATGAAAGTTAAGATTGAATGTTAAGAACATAAATGTTATCTTTGAATGTTAAGAACATGAATGTTATCTTTGAATGTTAGGAAGTTTAGGAATGTTAGAAGTTTTGGTAGAAATATGGATGAACTAGGAAGTTTAAAAATGAATGTTAAGAACATGAATGTTATCTTTGAATGTTAGGAAGTTTAGGAATGTTAGAAGTTTTGATAGAAATATGGATGAACTAGGAAGCTTAAAAATGAACATGTTAAGTTCAAATTTTAGGAATGTTAGAAAGTTTTGATTGAAATATGAATGTTAAGAAATTGAAAAATGAATGTTAGGTTCAAATTTTGATAAGAATGCTAGGAATATGTTAAGAATGTATGGGATAGTAAGAATGGATGCTAAGAAATTTATGATAGGTGCAATGAAGGAATGAATGTTAAGATTGAATGTTAAGAACATAACTGTTATCTTTGAATGTTAGGAAGTTTAGGAATGTCAGGAAGTTTTGATAGAAATATGAATGTTAAGAAGTTTAAAAATGAATGCTAGGATCAAAGTTTAGGAATTTGTTAGGAAGTTTTGATTGAAATATGAATGTTAGGAAGTTGAAAAATGAATATTACGTTGAAATTTTGATATGAATTTTTAATTAATAATTCTTATTTTTAATGTTCAGGTACATTTGATGCGGCTGAAATCATAGCAAATGGAGATAACGATTTTTTGTTTTTTAATCATAAGCGAAGATTACAGGATTGTGAAGCTTGTGCTAAATTAGAGCAATGATTTTAGACAATAATTTGATGAATTTTCATCGATTTGTTGTAAATAATCATTCATCTAATTTAGCATAAGCTTCACAATCCTGGAATCTTTTCTTGTGATTAAAAATCAAATGATCGTTGTCTCCATTTGCCATGATTTCAGTTGTGTGAACTTACACAAGTGATATTTTAAAGTAAAGATTCAGGGTGGAGAGTGGCGACAGCCACAGATCCTTTATCTCATCCCTTACATGGTCTAATAAACATATGGGGACCTGAATAAAGTATTTTATACAGAATTAAGACAAAAATTTTACACATTGAAGTTTTCATTACTAATTAATTTTTGAATTCAAATTTTAGCATACTAGAGTACGATCATTTAAAATCTTATTTTCCAGTTCCTTTGAAGATCATAGACATAGAAATAAAAAAAATATATTGTACACAACATTTGACAATGACATGGACAAAACCATTGATTTATTAATTTTTTATATAGTTAAAAACATCGCAATGGAATGTTGTCCTCAATTATCCGTTCATGGTCATATTTGGACAGCGTTCATTTTTTATTTTTTAATTGTTTTTTTTATGGAACTTGAACCAATTTTATTCGAGATGCACATACTAAATGACTATATTGACAGCATATAACATCAGGTTCATAATCCTAAAAGTAGACATAATTTTGAGTCATATGGGTCTGCTGAAAAAAATAGCCCTTTAAAATGATGGATCCTCTCTCGTATGTATATCCGTTGTCATTGTAGTCTTCCAATAACTTCATTTTTCCTTTAGTGCATCGCATCAAATAATAATTCACATTTTCGTTGTTGTCTACAGGTGCAATCACAGCAAAAATATCCCCTGTGCAAATTACAATTGACGTTAGGATTTTTAAATAATTTAAATTGACTAATATACATGTGTATAAAGTGATGGACAAGAATGAACAATCTACAAAACAGTGTTATTTGATCATTACCTTCTCTAACAAGATCTGAAATTCTGTCGCCATCAAATGATATTGCTATTTCTTTTGATTCTAATTATTCTATGCTTGCCAGTGGCATTTTTCCTTTAGGATTAATCTCTATGTGTTTCCAATGTTTTACGTAGTTGTTCGTTATGTTTTCACAAAC
The DNA here is from genome assembly GCA_027924585.1 of Larix kaempferi. Classification (NCBI taxonomy): domain Eukaryota; kingdom Viridiplantae; phylum Streptophyta; class Pinopsida; order Pinales; family Pinaceae; genus Larix; species Larix kaempferi. Next base: position 13,062,155 of record BSBM01000402.1, read on the forward strand.
TTCTGTAGATTCATTATTTTCAGTGCAAATATGACAAAAGCATGATTGCTTTCTACTGTCAAATGCATACACGTTTTGGAAGGCTTTTGTTTGAATAGAGTGAAAATATCTAGTCCCATGTATGGTGCTAGCGTTGTATGGTATTGATCTATTTATATCTTGGACCCCAACAAGCCAAAAAAACCTAGTACACAAATGACAAATTTTGATGTTAGGTACATATTTTTTTTTAAATTGACAATAAAATATAAATTAAAACATTTGTGTGTACATACTTGCGCACATCTTCTGATTGTTGATTATAATCATGCTTTAGATGTGATTTACACCATTGGACAACCTCTGCAGGTGAATGAAATTGTGCAAAACTATGGTTCATTTGCTATCTTTTAAGTGCTCTTTTTACGCGTGCTACTGCACCATCATGTTCACCTTTTCCATGACCAGTTTCAAAGAAACTCTAGCGATGTTTAACGTTCAATGCTTTATGAAGTCGACATAACCAATAAAATCATCATGAAGATTTAAATTGTCCGGCACATCCATCCGACCATATCCACTGCTCATTGAATTTAACGTTGCATCCCTGTAGTGAATTGTAGAAAATACTTTCAATACAATGCTGAACAAAATGTGTATCATGTGTATGATCATTGCTGATATAAAAGTGATATTCTTTAATCACATCTCGATTGTCACACGTGCTTTCAATGCCATCAACATCCTGTTGAGAATGTCTATATAAAACATGGACAAATATCGAAACTTGGTCAGAATGATAGTATTCACTATGTATCTCTTTTTGTGCAGCAAATGTGTAATTTTCTGCAAAATCAACCACTGACAAAATTGTTCCTGGTGGAAACATTTCATGAGACTATTTGAATTGAAGGTCTTTCCATCATGCTCTATGTGAATGCTTGATGTATTTATAAATTTCACTTTCAAATTTCTTGAGAAAATCTGTCACATCTATTTTATCTTCTCGCAAATCAATCCTTTTGGAATGTACATCATTAGTACTTGTAATGTATTCATATCTTCTCCAATCAACGGTGACATTTGACAGTGAGTGATCAGTATCGATAGGATATTTATTATGGAATAAAACCAAATTTTCACAACGATTACAATGTTTTCCATTGACACATTTCTTATTATAAAATACTTCATCGTGATTTCTCTCACATAGGGTTTGAGATATGAATTCACGTATTGTGGGCGGAAGTGGTGAATTTGTACAAAACATTTTACCAAATTCAAGAAATGTGTCGTAATATAATTGAAATTGCACATGATAACGGAAACAACATGTGTCACAAATAGTAATAGGTCTAACATACCATGGTTTTAGTTGCACAAATGTAGTGATTGACACATCAATTCCACGATGATCTTCCTTGAATTTATTGAACAATTGTACTTGTGTCATATCCATTATATGTTTTGGACTGCTTACATATACTCCTTGTGATACTCTTTCTCATATTACATCTCTTGAATATGGTGAAACTTGAGCATGTGTCAACTAATATTCCCGTACAATATCTTTAACACCTGCTCCCATTCTATCTTTGTAAGGTTGTCTACAAATAATTGCCCAACAAGCAAGTTCATCATTTTCATCTATTTGCATTCTGAATTTGCTATGTTTGTATAATGTCTTTCTTAAGTTCCAATTGCTTTTGCTAGCTGTGTTGTCAAACGTTTTTGTTTAGTACTAGTCAAAATAATTGCTGTATGAATTGCTCTTCGTGCAGCACTGATGTCTTTCCCCCTAGATTTTTCAAACTTTTTTATTGCATCACTTATATTTTCTATCACATTATGTTTTAATTTCGACTATTTGGTCACCTTGTGAATACCCAATAATAACGTAGCATCTTCTAACTTCTTGGTCACTAATAAACATCTCAAAATTTGTGCTTGTTCTGTTGCTGAATAATTCTTCAGAACATCATCATAAATGTTTTGAGCCCGATATCGTGCAGCATGTATGGATTTTTTTTTCATATTTGTCGCAATCAACATTTTCTAACATTTCATCATCAATGGTGAAAGTACCTATACATCAAGTTAAATTTAATTTAACATGTATCCAAAAATACAATTCATTATAAAAAATGATTTTGAAAAATACATGATATATACATATCTGGTCCAATTTCTGGTTCTTGAACTTGATCTTCAATATTGACTTCATCGACATTAGTATGTAAATCACTATTTACATCTTCAACAATGGTTTCTTCAACTTCAATTTGTTCTTCTTGTACTATATTTTCGATTTCCATTTCATTAACATTATCATGTAAAACTGTATTTGTATCTTCAATAATCATTGTTTGCGTTTCTGCAAGGCTTGCTTTGTTGGCATGATATTTAAGTTTTTTTTTTCTCTATTATCATCATCATCAGCATGTTTACGATCATATTTTCTTTGACGGATTCTCTTATTGCCCATGATTGTTTAATATATAAATGTTAAATTAAAGAATCATCATTTTATAGTAAAAAAACAAAATAAATATTTAAAAACAGTTATGAAATTTATAAACATATGAACTAAAATTTACTTCACCTTATCAAAATCTTGTAAGAGTCTTTTGAAGAAAAATTCCTTGGAAACAAATTTCCTTTGAAAAGAATCTTCTTTGAATGAAATAAGAACTCCTTGACAATAAATCACCTTTGAAAAAATCCATTGGAAAATAATAAGAACACTTTCTAAATAAATCTTCTTTCTAAAACCACTGGAAAAAAAAAAACTTCTTTGAAAAAATACCTAGGAAAAATATTTCTTTGTAAAAATCCTTGAAAAGAAATAACTTTTTTGCAAAAATAACTTGGGAGAACAACTCTTTGAAAAAACCCATTTTCAAAGAAATAAGAAGGAAAAATACATCTCCTTTGTAAAAATAACTTGAAATAAAATCTTATTTGCAAAAATGCCTTGGAATAAAAACTCTGTAAATGCACCTTTTGGAAAGAAACATTTTCTGAAAAAAACCACTTGTAAAATACTTTGTAAAAAAAACGTCTTTTGCAAAAATATCTAGAAAAAAAAAGAAACTTTGAAAAAACTCATTTGAACAAATCATTTTCAAATAAATAAGAAGGAAAAATACAACAACTTTTAAAAAATAACTTAGAATAACAACTCTTTAAAATTATCATTTTGGAAAAAAAACCTATTGCAAAGAAATAAGAAGTGCAAAAAGCTTGGAATAAAAACTCATTTTGCAAAAATGCCTTAGAAAAACATTCTTTCAATGTCTTCCTTAGAAATAAATAAGAAAAAAAATACCTTATAAAAAAACTCCCTTCGCAAAAAAAAATCTTTAGAAAACCCCTTCAAAAATATTCTGACTAGAAGTATGCGAAATTAATTAAAGTATTTAGTTTTATTTATATAAGTTTAAACAAGAATGGTTTTTATTTTTATTTTTTTTAACCGACCGACGACTTTTTTTTACGTTTGGTTATTTGGCCAAATAACCTTTGCTCTAATTGACGTCGCCATTATAGAAAATAGTTATTCGGCCAAATAACCTCTGAAACCTGAAAATCTGATTTTACCTCACAATTTTCAAGTTTCTCCATTTTCGGAAGGTAAAAAGAATGTCTTACACTACAAAACGACTGTCGGACTTGATACCATTAGTTTCTTTATTGAATCTACTTTTCGAATATATAGATTTTGTTGTGTATAGATAATATCTAATATTTGTAATTATTTGTTTTCTTAACACGTGTCGAGTTTGGTTTCATCTCTTTCAAAATGCGGTGAAATGAAAAATCCATAGCTTTAAAAATACACCACCAAAAAAATTGAGAAAACTATGGTGCAGTTAATTGGCGTGTCTATTTCAAAAGGGTATTCATAGAATTTTTAGTTTTATATTCAATTGAGAGAAATGTTTTGCGACAAAAAATATGTTGAAAATCGATAAGGTTTCCCCATTGATCGAATTCAAAAAAATATAATAATTAGTATATAGATCCATTGGTTACAAACCTATAGTCATGCAGTAGTATATTGTGTGGAAATTGTCGTAGCATATTTAGTTTTTGCAAAAAACAAGTTTAACAATGATTTTACGTGTGCGACAAAACATGGTTATTTTGTAGTCCTTTCATTTTATAAGAACACACTGTCAAACATTTGCCGAATCGACATATCAAATCTCAATATAAAAAATTGAAAAAAACATAGATAGCAAGCTAACATAATTCTCTAAAAGTTTTCTTTTTAGTGAAAAGTGAAATTCCAAACAAAAATATCACTTTTATTTGCCCAAAGATGGAAAACATGAAAAACTCATTTATTTTCTCACGGGACCCCCCAAAGATGGAAAAGATGGAAAACTAGATTTTTTTAAATGAAATTAACTAAATTTTAAGTCACTTAAAAGTTGTCCAAAAAGACACCTTATACGATGCCCTAAGATGCCTTGATAATCTTTTCAAACTTGTGTTGTCAGCAGGATTTGTGATTCCAAAAGGGTGGACGGTGTTTCTGTTTTTTACAGGCACCCATCTTCATGAGAAGTACCATTCTTCTGCTCTCCCATTTCACCCGTGGTGCTGGCAACAACATCTGCATAATCAAGTAATTTATCCATGCCAATAAATGCTCAACTACATGTTTTTAGGAGCCCAATTCTGTACTACAACTCACTTTGTTCAAAACTTAATCTTATATTGCGGGAGCTCTCAAAGAATCCTTTGTTTATGCCTTTTGGAGGAGGTGCCAAGCTTTGTCCAGGGATGCATCTGGCAAAACTTGAAATAGCCATTTTTCTTCATAACTTTGTCACCAAATTCAGGTCATAGTTTTCCTTCGGTCTTTCATAGATAATAGTCAATTCTAAGCATTAGAATTTAGACATTGATTTTTCTCAAGGTTATTACTCATATTAGTAGAAAAAATAGATAGTTAAAAATAATATTTCATTCACATATAGTTGAATGTATGAGGATTCAGATATTGATTTTTATAAGGTAGATCAATCTCAACTAAAATTAAAAATACATTCCAGTGGAGATATATTTGGGAATATGAGTCTAGACATTCTCACAAATACTAACAATTCGGTGAATCTGATAAATTGTTTTCTTTTGTGTACTTAATTGCAGATGGACGACACTGCAAGATGATAGAATCTCCTACTTTCCTTTTCCTCTCATGATTAAAGGCTTCCCAATTCATCTACGTTTAACAGACACAATGGAATATTAATTGTCTCAAAGTCCGTCTCAAATCGTTGTAGATAGATATATTTGAATATAGGATAAAACAAGGGATACGTTTTGGAAATGTCACAAAGTTTGTAGCATATGTCGTGGGTGTTTGAAGAGTTCAAGGGTTAAACCATTTATCTAAGAGCTAATAGCATTGCTAGCCAACTCAAAATGAGTAAATACTATTTAATCTTACCAGAGAAAGACGACTAGATACTTCGTCTGTATAAACATATTATAATTATTAATTTTGATGTTTATAAAGTTGTATTGTTATTTCTCATTTTTTTATAATGAGTAGCAAATTGTCTTATTGTACAACACTTTGATAAAGATGAGGAGACATAATGCAATTTGAAAAAAAAAATACTTATATTAAATAATAATAATATTAGATATATATATAAAAGTATCAATGAAAATAAATATTTTATGCATGAGAGAGATCATTCATATATATATATAATATGTAAAAATAATTATATAAAAATAAAAATAAATGTCTACATTTAAGTAAAATGGAAGTATTGTAAATATGATATTTATAAGTAGGTTGTTGTATTTGAAACTTCTAGACAATGAAGCTCCAAAAATTTAATGGTATGATATTTATATCTCGATATTTTAATTTATATATCAAGTTACTATATTCTTCTTGAAAGGAAGAAGAGGTAAATATGGTAAACACTTCCAAAAAAAACCCACTCCAAAAAAACCATTCAAAAAGATGCAATGTACTAATCAACTTACAAATTGTTATAACATAAAAATATGGAGAAATATAATAGCATAAGAGTATGTTAAAACTATTCCACACAATTTCTTTCATCCCTAGCACTCAATAAATAAGGATAACAAAACCATAAAGCATTTATGGTTTTCCAATTCTACAAGCTAGAAGCAATTAATTAGCAAGTTGTTGTTGTGTAACATTGATTTCCTACTACCATTGTTGAGCATTAATTCTCTTTTACAACACAACAATAATTACCTACTTTGCTATAACAAGCCTGCAACATGTATGACACACCTATCACAATATTCACCCACTTGCCATATACCTTGAAAGTGTATATTATAGAATGCATCAAACAATGGGCTAACTACTATGGTCCAATATAGGTCCCATAGACCCACAACACCAATTCAATTTATTTATGCTCAGGCCAGTTGTGTCTACAACATTTTGCAAAGTGTTAGCCTTTTCTAGTATCACCTTTCCATTGTCTACCAACATGTTATGAATGAAATGGTATTGCATACAATATGCTTTGTTATTGCATGAAAGGTTATAATTTAAGCTAGACAAATGGAAATGTTACTATCACATTGAAATGTAATCACTCACTGACTTATCCCTACAACTGAACATAGTTTCGTAAGCCAAATGGCCTTCTTACATGCATGAGAAGCTAACATATAGTATATCCCTACAGTAGAAAGAGTGACAACAATCTATCAATTTCTCATCTAACTCACTACTCCACCAAATGGTAGAAGCACATCTCTACTCATATATCTCCTTCTATCTATATCTCTTGTTTAATCAAAATCTACATAACCATCTAATATGTCCACTTAGGGTGGGCCGTCTCAAACATTACTATGATAACAAATGGAATACTTAGAAGTGCCTTGAAAATACCTAAATACCCTATTCACTATAGCCGAATGGTCATATTCATTGTTAGCCATGAATTGACTATTAAATACTCCCATTACTTGAGAATGTCTTGTCTTGTATAGATCATATCATAATCCAACCACCAAGTGGACTAGCATAAGGAATAGAATTCATATGCTCCATGTTTATGGGTGTTGTAGGACACTGTTAAATTAAAATCTTAGTTCCCATAGAAATCATAACACTTTTAATGGTTTTCAATCCATACATAAATGGTGTAGTGGAGAGCGAAATAGCTGAAGGCGAACGTAATGTAAAAGAAATGTATATAAAAGTAATGTAGGATGCTAAATAATACAATTGAAGTTGGCTTAAATAATCCTGTATTGCACCTTTTCACCAAAGGGCATGACCATTAATGTTAATTATATTTAATATTAATCTATTATTATTTTATTGTTACATTGTTCCCCTTAAGGGAAGCTTTGTCCTCAAATCTTATTTGACGACAATGATTATGTGAACTGCCGCATCATCTTTGATGTGGACACCGGTATGGTTTGCTACTGGCGGTTTTTGTCCTCGATTCCAATTTGATTATGTGTTCAATTTTTTTGTTTGATGGGAGCTCCATAGGTAACTCTTGAAACACTTTGCAATGTTTTTGAATCGGCTTTTGTATCTCTGGTCGTTTGTCCCTATATTCTTTACTTGTTAGAAGCTTCATTTCTTGACATTGAAGTATGTACGTTGGTGCATCCTTCCGACATAACATTTCCATCTGATGTGATGTAACCAACTGTGTCGGAGGTGGTTGGAACCCATATAATTTGTGTGTTTTCCCGAATGCATGGAATTCAATAAAATGTTCTTGGTGATTTGCGGAGTATGTACCCAAGGTTTGTAACCATTGTATTCCTAATACAACGTCGACTCCTCCTAGCGGCACCGCAATGAAATATGATTCTAGGTTATACTCTTGTATTTGTAACTTGACTTGGTGACATTTTCCTACGTTGTCAATCTTCTTGCCATATGCTATCATGACCTTCATGTTAGGTACTGGAAAAACAAATAGGTTAAATACCTTCACAAGATTGACATTAATGAAGTTATGGGTGCTTCCAGAGTAGATGAGAACTATGATATCATTCTTCTTTATATGTCCTCTAAGCTTCAATGTTTGTGGTTGGGATATTTCGGTAATAGCGGCTAATGAGATTTGTGGGGTGTCGTCCTCGATTTCTGTGGGGTAGTCTTGCTGACTCTTAGCATCCTTATTGACTTCCAACTCTGCTTCACAGGAATACAATTTTTTTCCTAAGCATCTATGCTTAGGATCCCATTTGTCTCCACATAACTTACATTTCCCTTCCTTTATTCTTTGGGCCTCTAAACTGGGCTTCGTTCCTTCCCTAAGTTGAGGTGGCGTATATCTTGGATTTCCTATATATGCTGATTGGAGGGGGTTCTCCTTAGAGCCATCTTGGTCGAAATTTGTATGAATGAATTTTCTTTCAATAATCCTGGATTTACGTCGAGCTTCCTCCATGGTTGAGATGTTGTAACTCTAGTTCATCACTGATGTGTTGTTTTAGACTGTGTATGTAGGTCTGTAATCGTTGGTCATTGATTAACTCTAGAACTCGAGTCGAGAGTACTTCCCACTCACAGATGTACTCATCGACACTGCTTTTCTGTTGTAATCTTGTGATTTTGGCAAAGAAGTCTTTTTCTTCAACGCCTTGGAATCTTTTAATGAGGTCGTTCTTGAAACTAACCCAGTTGTGAGAATAGATTCTTGCAGTTTTCTTCCACCATAAGTACCAGTTGTAAGCATTTCCTTCTAGATGCATAGCGGCATATTTAACTTTCTCCTCTTCGTAATGGATATTGTGGATGTCTAAGTATTCCTCGGCTTTGTTAATCCACACTATGCACTGTCGTTCGTCCCCATCGTATTTGGGTAGCTCGAATTTCACCTGATTTTGGCGTCCTTGTGTGTATGAGAATGATGACGATATGTTGAAAGGATAAGGTTGCTCCGGTTTCCTGGGAGAGTCAGGTTGCGGATCTTTTGGTGGTGGTAATCTTTCCAAGATGGCTTTTAAAACTGCCTCACTTTTCTTTTGGTTTTCTTCTAGAATGCTAATGGAATTCTCTATTGGTGACGTGATTTGTGTCCAAGTTGCTGCCAATTTGTCACTGGTTTGATCGATCTTTGCGTGGATTTCTTCATAGTTCTTCTTAATCTTCTCATTGATTGAATCGAATCGGGCATTTAATTTCACTCATTGATTTGGTGATTGGTGGAATCTTCTTGGTGCTAAACGTGGATTTATTTTTATTTGTTGTACGAAGCCAGCTCACCATGACTTGATTTTTTTTTTAAGTAATTATAATAATAATTATTATTATTATTATAATATAGCTTTTTTTTTTAATCAAATAATAATAATTATTAATAAGCAATAATATTAATAAATATTAAAGTATTAATTAAAAAAATTGTGCAGTCGATGATGGTTGTGGATGATGGAGGCAGATGGTGGGTGGATGATGGATGATGGCCGATGGAGGTGAATGGTGGATGGATGATGGATGATGGACGTGGATGATGGATGTGGATGGTGGGGGGATGAAGGATGGCGGCTGGGGGTGTGCGGAAGATGGTCATGGGGGTGTGCGGAGATGGAAAGAGATGAAGGATGGCGGCAAGGGGCGAGGTGGTGGGAGGTGGATGGGCGATGACGGCTGGGGAGAAGAAGGGGAAGGGGGGAATGGGGGATGGAGCAACCGCAGGGAGGGAGGTGAAGGTAATGGGGAGGTGGATGCAGTATGGTGGAGGGAAAAAGGTAGGTGTGGTGGAGGGCATGGTGACTCGCGGGAGGTGGAGCAGCGAAACGTTGCAGTGGGGAAGGGTAGTGCAGCGGAGGGGGGAGTAGAGGGGGTGGAAGGCGGTGACAGGAGAGAGGTGGCCGATGGCGTGAGAAAGCAGCGGGATTTGTGGAGCAGGTGGCGTAGGGGAGAGGGCGCATGAGGTGGTGGGGGGGTGTCGGTAGAGTGGCAGAACGTGAGGGAGGAGAAGTAAGGAGGAGGTGGGTGCAGCGGAGGTAGGAGTGGTGGATGATGCAATGTGGTGGACTGGTGACGAGAGTCGAGAGGATCTGATACCAATGGAGAGTGAAATAGCTGAAGGCGAACGTAATGTAAAAGAAATGTATATAAAAGTAATGTAGGATGATAAATAATACAATTGAAGTTGGCTTAAATAATCCTGTCTTGCACCTTTTTACCAAAGGGCATGACCATTAATGTTAATTATATTTAATATTAATCTATTATTATTTTATTGTTACATGTAGCTCGTAATTCATGTACTAGTTGCACTAGCTCAAACAAGGCTTTATGTTCTCTCTATATCTCATGATCTCAATTCCTAATATCTATTCTACAACCCCCAAGTCATTTATGTCAAATGGTGTTGAAAGGTAAAACTTCAAATCACGAATCACATCTCTACTATTACCAAAAAGTAAGATATCATCTACATTTAGAATGATAACAAGGAAATGACCACTCATATTTGTAATGCACATAGTGATTTGATTGAGATATTAGAAACCTCAATTTCAACACAAATGAATCAACTTTTTTTACCTCATTACTAGATATATAGAGACCATATAAATAATTTTTTAATATTAAAACCAATGAATCTATACATGTTTCAACGTACTGCTCTTGTTATGTCATAGAGATCTCTTCCTTCAAGTCATTTCACATACATATATTCTATCTCTAAATTAAAAACTACTACTACAAATAATGGAAATTTGATAGATGGTAACTTCCCCATTGCATAAAAAATATCACCAAAGCCTATCCCCTAAACCTAGGAATATTCTTTCGCAACCAACCTTGCTTTGTACTTTTCATTACCAACATCTGAACTAATCTTTTTTTTTAACACACATTTGCATCGCAAGGGTTTTCATCAACTAATTAATGGTGACAAATCTCTTGTATGATTATTTTTCAAAGATACCATCTCCTCATCCATACACAATCTCCAAGATTCCCTATCTTCCATCTCCATTGTGATTTTCACAATACTAGGTTCATTGATGTTATCAAATAAATAGAATTTACAAATGAAATTACATGGACTATAATTATACACATTTGTTTTCCTTCATTTTATATTCAACCTCCTTAAAGTTTCAAGTGTAGTTTCTTCTTCCTCATGATGTGAACTCTCAAATCTATCCTCCTCATCAGGTCCATCACGAACTTATTGTTCATTTTCTAGTTCAAATTTTTTAGTGTTGGGTGTTAGCTGAACAAATGGCATCTTCACATCCTCTTACAATTCCACCAATGTGAGAGAAGACTTAACTTGTTTGAAAATAACATTTCTACTACACAAAAAATCCCAACATAGACTCTCAAAACAGGTACCCTTGCACACCATCATTATATCCAATGAAAATAGATTCCATTGTCTTATTATCCGGCTCTAACCACTTCTACTTATCAACTTGAGCATATCCCTCACAACAAAAAACATGAAGATGCTAAAGTGGGGGATTCTTGCCCATCCATACCTCGATAGTAGTCTTATCAGCCTGAAATGATGTGGGAGACATGTCGATAACATAGCATGCAATAGAAGCCACTTCTACCCAAAACTTAGTCTTCAAGCTAACTCCACTAAGTATACTCCTAGCTCTCTCCATTAATGACTTGTTCACTCATTCTACAACTCCATTGTATTGAGGGGTATATGGAACCATATTATGTATTTTAGTCCCATTCTCATAACAATTATCAGTATGTGTACAAAAAAAGTCATCTAGTATCAGTCCTCAACACCTTAATCTTCCTAAAACATGTTATACAACTTGACGAGAACTTTATACTCAAAACGAGAACTCTAGCCATAAAAACTCATATTTTTGCATAAAAAACACCAAAAATACAACTCCAAATCAAAAAGCGGTGCTACCGGTAGCACCACTTTTCTTTTATGGTTAAAAATATAGACATGGACCAAAAAAAATGTTATTGGTGTTTATAAAAATCTTAAAATCAAGCCCTGAATTGAAAACTAATGCTACCGGTAGAACACTTTTTCAGAAAAAAGACATTATTATATCATTGTATCATAATTTCAAATTGGATTTATTAAAATGGTTGGCAACACTATATAAAACAAGCACTAACTTAAACATAAATTATTCAAGAAATTATTTCAGCACTCATTCCATCTAAAATAAAAGAATTTATCATATTATTCATAATAAAACAATATATTAAACCATAAGACGCGGAAGTTATGATATTTGACGCACAAGAGAGGAAACACAATATTGCCCATTTTTCTTTTTTTGGGGGGGGATTAAAAATTTTAGGAAACCATGGGTGGTATCGTTGCAATTAAAACCCCAAATCGACCCTTAGATTGAAAACTGAACCTCCTAGAATCACTATCATTTTTATTCGACGATAAAATTTTAGAAAACAATAACTTTAAACAAACATAATTAAAAATTAAAAAATGCAAAATGCGTTAAATTTTTTTATTTTAAATAAATAAATATAAATCTATACAATAACATTTATAAACAAAAACTTACAAAAAAAAAATTGAAACACAAATTAAAAAATTAAAAAACAAAAATTATAATTAAAAAAAAACATATCATTTTTTCAGAAAGCATTTTTTTTTTTAAACAAATTCAAAATATAAAAAAAAAGTTAAAAAGTCTTTTAAAAAGACAACTTAAAATTAAAATTAAAATAAAATTTAACAAAAACAAAAATTAAAAAAATTATATATATATATAAAAATTTTGTATTTTATAAAAAAAAACAAAAACATTAACAAATTATTAAAATTAAAAACAATTTTTTTTTAAAAACATTTAAAAATAAAAATTAAAAATTAAAAAAAATTAAAAAATAAAAAAAACATAAAAAATAACCCTAGCCCCTCCCACCACCCTGCTCCTCCCTCCCCCTACCACCTGCCTCCTCCTCCCCCCCCTACCACCCGCCTCCTCCCCCCCCCCTACCACCCGCCTCCTCCTCCCCCCCCCCTACCACCCGCCTCCTCCTCCCTCCACCACACACCACCCACCCCTTCCCTCCCCCTCCCACCACCTCCCCTCCCTCCCTCCCCCTCTCCCGCCCACCGTCCTCCCTCCCTCCTCCTTCCACGCCCCCCGCCCAAGCGCCGCCCCTTCGCGGCGGCGCAATTCTGAGAATCGTAGGTATCTCTCGCATCATCCTAAGAACAATTTTCAAACCCAACATTGAAATATTTCTTTTCCTTCTTAAATTATTTTTTTATTTATCTTCCTTGTCGTCTCTTCGAAAATGTCTAACCTTGTCAGAGTACCAACATTTTTCCTCAGAGATTCAAGGAGACTTAGGTCTCCCACAAGATTTGGATCTTCCCTTTTTCATTTTCTTTCCTTTCTCCTTCAATCTTAGGTGAATAGCCAAGACATCATCGATGGATTCATAATCTTTCAGTCTCACCTCCTCTAAGTAAAAAGTAGCCACAACCTCATGAAGCACTAATGTATTTATAGTGCTTCTAATGACCATTACCATGTTGTCCCATAAATTTGGGAAAGAACACAAATTTTTCATACACTTATCCACCTTCCATATTCACTCCACTTTAGATGAAATGAGTCACAATTGTATTAAAGGCATTCATATGCTAGAGAATGGATTCACCATCGCCCATTTTCAAGGTGAATAACATTTTGCAAAGAAAAAGTTTAATAACCAAGAATTTAGCTTGGTACAAATCTCCCAATTTATTCCATAGAGTTGTGGAATTTTCCTCTTTTGCAACATTAAATAACATTAAACCAACCTAACCGAGCCTAATGAGGAATCTAACCTTTCTTTTCAACACTTAACTTTCTTCATCTTTCATACCAACAAGCTTACTTCTGTGATATCCCCAAAGACATTTTTATTTATTTGTTTTAAGTATTATTTCAAAAACAATTTCTATTTGTAAAAGAGTTATAAAACTCAAAATGCTCACATGGGACATGAGTAGATATTTGCACAACAATTATTATTTTTATTATAAATAAAAGAAAGACACTTGGAGCAATCAATTGAATGAGGGGACACCACCTTGAGGCAAAGAACAATTGTAAAGCAAGCAAGAGATATTATACCAATCAAATCCAATCTAAAATTTCAACTACCAAACAAGATCCTAAATCATAAGGATTGAAGGATTGGTTGAGATTTGATTGGGATGGCACAAGACCTGGGAAAAAAACTATAAATTGGTGCACTAAGATAGCACAAGACGTTGTGTTTTGCATGGAGAGATTGTTGCTATGAGGACAATTTGTTGAGTATGTCTCATGTTGATTGTAAGTCTAATTTGAGATATTCTACAGACTCTCGGAGAGAGAGTGTTGCGTTCAGATTTGCTTTGCTAGTTCAGTTGTTCATGGTGGTGATCCATCTTGAAGGTGGAGTTGGGATACTGGATTTGTTGTCCTCTTCTATGGTTGGGAGGAACTGAATCTCCAAATTTATTTTCCCATAATTTTCAAGTGTTTTATTGCTTGTTTGTCGTAATGATCATTTAAAACTACATAGATTAGTTTGTTTACACCAATTTTGGGTACATTACAAAGTGGTGTCATAGCATGGTTCAAAAGCTCGGATCTAAGGGCTCGTCATCTGCTTTCTACTATCGCTTCTGATAGAGTATTTTTAATATCGGTTAAATTAGCTGCCGCAACAACTCTTATAAATATTATGGTTATTGTCGTTTGTTTTTTTTCGTAAAACTTAGATGTTAGTTGTCTTTTGCAAATTTGGTTTAATAAACAGTTTGTGTCGGTTGTATGCCTGGTAGTCGGGTTTAGACTTTAAATTGATTTCCTTGTGGTATGGCTTTATTCTAAAATGAATGCTAGATCGAGTTAGTTATTGTTTAAATCTGTTATTTTTCAAATGATATGGAATTAATGCATCAAGAAGGTTATAAGGGAAAGAGTCTCCAAAGTTTCCATGATAAGGTTATTGCAATTAAACTACATGTTTTATGATATGAAATACCTTGGTAGTCTATTAACTTGCACTTCCCCTTCTATAAAAGTACATAATGTTTTTCATGTTTCTTTATTACAAATATATATACATGATGATACTCATATAATTGATTGGAATATTATTCAGGTAAAACCCGAGGGCGAGTTCCAAATGGAACCTTTGTGCATCCTAGACAGGAAGGAACTTATGCTACAGAATCGAGCCATCGCTCAAATAAAAGTGTAATGGAAGCACTTCAATGTTGAGGAGGCAATGTGGGAAATGAAGGATTGAATCCGACAGGCATATTCGTCCATGTTCCGGAATGAGAAAGAAGATTCTAAATAAAGAGCACCGAGGATGATGTTAAAAATAAGGGTGGGAGAAATGTGATACTGCCAAAGACATTTTTATTTATTTGTTTTAAGTATTATTTCAAAAACAATTTCTATTTGTAAAAGAGTTATAAAACTCAAAATGCTCACATGGGATGTGAGTAGATATTTGCAAAACAATTATTATTTTTATTATAAATAAAAGAAAGACACTTGGAGCAATCAATTGAATGAGGGGACACCACCTTGAGGCAAAGAACAATTGTAAAGCAAGCATGAGATATTATACCAATCAAATCCAGTCTAAAAGCTCAAATACCAGACAAGATCCTAAATCATAGGGATTGAAGGTTTGATTGAGATTTGATTGGGATGACACAAGACCTGGGAAAAAAAACTATAAATTGGTGCACTGAGATAGCACATGATGTAGTTTTGTGCATGGATAGATTGTTGCTAGGAGGGCAAGTTGTTGAGTATTTCTCCTATTGATTGTAAGTCCATCATGACATCTGCTACAGACTCTCGAAGAGAGAATGCTGTGTTCAAATTTGCTTTGCTAGTTTAGTTGTTCATGGTGGTGATCCAGCTCGAGGGTGGAGTTGGGATACCAGATTTGTTGTCCTCTTCTATGGTTTCGAGGAACTGAATCTCCAAGTGTCTTTTCCCATACTTTTCAAGTAAGTGTTTTATTTCCTATTTGTCTTAATGATTATTTAAAACTACAGTATCTTAGTTTGTTTACACAAATTTTGGGCACATTACAAATTCTAGATACTACAACAATATATCTCAATCTCCAAGCAAATCATCCTTCTTGAGCTTCGAGATATAAAAGTTAGTGCCTATGTTCAAATTATCTATTTATGTTCTAGATGTGCTTCGTATTTCCTTGCAACAACAATTTTTCTATCTGTACTCCCACTCAAACCAAAATTACATCAAAAAATGTTGTTGTTAAAAACTTGGTCCCAAGGTGATCAAGCTCCACGGTACATAATATGCTTCCTACATTAATAAAATGTAATGCCCGCCTCAGTACATTAGCTGACCATAGACTTGAGGATACTTTCCAAGTGACCCGACTGAATAAACTTTAGTAATGGTCCTTTGAACATTTAAAATGCTTGAATGACACTTATAGAAATTGATACTTTACTTAATATATGAATGCTCTGCTTAATGATATGTGAATTTACGAAATGAATGATGACTGAATGTTAGATATGCTCAACTGATTGAGATACAACGATGAATGATAGATATGCTTGACTGATTGAGATAGAATGATGAATGATAGATATGCTTGACTGGCTGACATAGAATGATGAATGTTAGATATGCTTGACTGACTGAGATAGAATGATGAATGTTAGATATACTCGACTAACTGAGATAGAATGATGAATGTCATATATGATCGACTGACTGAGATAGAGTGATGAATGATAGATATGCTCGACTGATTGAGATAGAATTATGAATGATAAATATGCTCGACTGATTGAGATAGAATGATGAATGATGAAAATATTTCATAAGTGAAGCGCTACTAATGTGTGCTTGAGTGTGTGAAGTGGCAGGTAAGACGATTTACCGACTGAACCATAATAGAAGTATAGGGGTCGTAAGAACAGAAATAACACATAGGGGTATGACGACAGACTATCAACCCTGAATTAGTACTCCACGTATGGGTCAGAAGCTTGCGAGCTAGCCCGGGGAAGCGTGTGTCATACAGGCGAGGCCACAATGACTTGGTCGTGCACGATGAGTTGAGGGGTGTGCGATAAGGAGAGCCTTATCCCTCAACCACCCTTAGTCTCCAAGAAGTGTAGTTGAGATATCGCAGTAACGACTCCCCGATTGCTACACAGTTCTCCTCATAAGAAGAAAGAAAAGGAATTGTCAGAAGGGCCTGCCGAAGGGGTACCTAGACAGGAACATGAAGAGAATTTTAATCAATAATATAAAGCTTAAAGAAATATAATAAAAGAAATAGATTTATTTTATTATATTTGGAAAAATGATAAAACTTGAAATAGATTAGAAGTTTTAGCAAAAGAAATATTTTAATCCATTTCTTTATTATTCTTTGAAAAAGGAAAACTTGAAGTAGGTTGAAAGTTCTGATAGAAGATGTAATATCGTGAATTTTGGACTAACTATTTCTGATGTTATATTGGGCCCATAGCCCCAACACATATGATTTATTTTTATTAATGGGAATAAGCCCTAGCACGCATGATTTATTCTTTTATAGACTGACATATTGGGCGTGGACCCTGACTGACTTCATTATTGAGTATATACTAGGAAAGGAATCCCTAATGGTTTGATTTATGTTTTCATCATATGATTTGGGTACAAACCCTAATATACTGAAATGACCTTTTTGTTACATACTGTGCAGAGTTATGGTTTACATGAGTTACTTATATGGTGTGTTGAGCGTGGACTCAGGAACACACGGATGACCTACGAACTGGGCATAAGCCCCGATGTACCTAGAGCATTTTATTATGTACTGGATGTAAACCCCGATGTACATTGAGTGTTGGGCATAAGTCCTGATGTACCTAGAGGATTTTATTATGTACTAGATGTAAACCCCGATGTACATTGAGTGTTGGGCATAAGCCCTGGAGCACTCCAAGCTTGATAAATGAATACCGGATCTGAGGCCACTTAAATATTCTAGATGTGCTTCACAACCACATTCTAGTACTAGTGTTGAGTAGTAAGCTCTGGAATTGCACTAGCATAACGACCATGTGAGAGTGTTGAGTTAAAACTCTAAAGAGCACTCGAGGTTACTGGATCTTAAAAGTGTTGAGTCAAGAAGACTCTGAATAGCATTTCTAGTCATCACATTATTTAAATTGGTTAAATGAATCATTTTCTATCTATCATCAAGTATTGCGGGAGCTACCATGCTAAACAAGGAAATCCAACATGCAAGAAAGAGACCTAGAGGTACTTAACCCAAGACAACTATCCAAAGCTTACCAAAAAGTCCCACCCAAAGAGTCGAGCCTTATACTTTATATGTAGAAGAAATATTATGATATATACCAAAATAAATCAAAGAAAAGTACCATAACTAAATTAATGAATAAATTAAATATTCATATGTCAAATGACATGCATAAGGCTATGCATAAGTTAGCTCTCAAAGTTAATATTATTATTAATAGTATTAATAATAATATTATTATGGTGATGAGGGAACTGCAGGTTAGGGTTTCATTAACTATGGCGGTGCCCTAGCTTTATCCGATGGCCGCCGGTGGTCATCACTGTCAGGGTACAGTCGGTGGTCCTTGGTTTGTTAGAGATGATGGACGTGGTGGTTTCTCGGGCTCTTGATCGGTGAGCGGCTTGCTGGGCGCGATGGATGGAAACCGTTGGTTTTAAACTTTCTACCACTATTAAGGTTTATTGACCTTTCTTTTTTGTCTCTGCTACCTTAAGATTTACTGTGGTAAATCCTGCTACAATTGCAAACTTTGATGACCTGGTGGACTACACATATGACCCATCAGATGGGTTGTCGATTTGGACACAGACATCTGGCATTGTATGGAATGATGTGGCGAACATTGGTGGACTTCGTCTGCATTTTTGACTCAATCACCGGCTAACTTACTCTTGACTGAACCATCCCCTCGGTTTTCCTCGACAACGCCTTTGAAGGAGACAATGACTCCTTTCTGGTCTTCTACATAAGTGGTTCAGGCTATTGAAGGAACAGTGGATGGGGGTGGTGGTTCGTTATCTATGCATGAAGAGAACCCTGGAGCGGTCAACCCATTATTCATATCAACGAACCCTCTGTATTCTGGAAAGAGAGTAGAGGGGCCATTGGAAGGATCTGGAATGAGTTGTTTGGGGACCCATGAACAACGCGGGTATGAAAGTCCACTAGTGGGCTCAGGAACCAGTTATGGCGAGTGGGGTGGTCGCTCCTTTGATGACACGAACAATCCAGTGAAACATGGGCATAAGCGATGGTTAAAACTGAGTCACACTAAATATAACTATGCCCTTGGAGAGGACATTGAGTGGCATCAGCTTCTCGAGATGACCAGCATCACTTTGGTTGGGAAGGCATTAGGCCGGTCTTTCTCTCTGCGCACCATTGAGGATTGGGTGGCGGAACACTGGGTAGAACGGTTGGGTTATACCCTTGAGGTGGTAGAATTGAACCGGAACTGGTTTCCCTTCAACTTTAAAAATGGGGAACATGCATAGTGGGTTCTAAAATCTAATTGGAGTTAAGATCATTTCTCGATCATGCTAAAACCTTGGAATCCGATGTTTGATGCAATCCACGAAAGACTGGATCTGGTTCCCATTTGGGTTCGTCTACTGGGTTTACCCCTACACTATTGGTCGGAGAGACATTTCAAAGGCATCAGGAACCTAATTGGGACTTATTTGGAAGGTGACTACAGTTTTTTATAGTCCCGTAAGCGGAAGGTGGCTCGTATTTTGGTTAATTTGAACATCAGGGATGGTCTGGTCCCGGATATCACACTTAGTTGGGGGCCTTATTCCTATCTGCAGAAGCTCGACTATGAAAATGTTCCCTTCAAATTCCATCGATGCCATGCTTATGGACATCCAGTTTCCGATTGTAAGTAACCTTTGCGGTGGCGAAATGGTGGTGGTCACAATAAGTCTAAAGTTGGGGAGGCTCCCCTCCTGAGAGACATTCTACTCCGGAACCTTCTCACCCTGAGGGGGTTGGAATTGGAATTGAAAATGGGCCAGCCCATGGAGTGCCGCTGGAGGATGGATTGACCCATGCTGAAGTCACTCCTGGCACTGCACTTTCGGCACCCCATCAAACTTCGGTGACTTTGACTGCAGGTATTTCTCCTCCCTTAAAATCTCATTCCTTTAATTTTGTTTTAAATAATTTTTTGTTGGACAAGATGGAATAGCTGGAGGCTCTTAACAATTTGAAAATCTCCTCTACAATCGCTCTGGGAGAATCCCTTCTTATTGACCTAGACCCTACTTGCATAGTGGAGATCCCTACTGTCCCTGTTGTGGAGATTCTCGATGTACCCCTTGATCCCTCTCTACACCTTGAGGAAGTGCACACTCCCCCCTCCCCTGTTGATTCCTCTGATTTGGGTTATTTCCTTCGGTCTCTCTCCAAAGTTTCTCCCAGTGGGTTGGGTGCTGGGGTGGGTCACTTTGGTAAGGGCTGTGGAAGGAAATCTCATATTTCTAAGACTCAGTCCAAGGAGAAAATGGACTTGTTGGAAGGTAAATAGGGGACTATTGATAGGGCGCTTAGAGCGGTGTGTGCCCAGAAGAAGGGCCACTAATGAAGGTCATGTCTTTTAATTATTGGGGTCTGGCTGGTCCCCATAAAATATCAGCGCTGCGTAGAGTGGTATCTCCTAAACACCCGGATATCATTCTGCTTCAAGAAACCTTGGGTGACGGTTCTTTGGTGAAGTCATTATTGGAAAGTTGGTTCAACAGTTGGTTGTTTGCTACTTTTGATGCCTGTGGTCGCTCTGGTGTTATGGATATAGGATGGAATGTCAGAACTGTTAAGATACATAACCTGTGGGGGATGGAATCCGTCCTGGGGATGTCTTATTCGGCCTTTGATCTTGGTGAATTGTTTACGGTGGTTAATGTTTATGGTCCATATTTAAATCGTATCCCCTTCCGGGATACTCTTCTCATGAATCCTCTATTACTGGATGGGGACCTATGGTTGGGTGGAGATTTTAATTTCTCATTGGGTCCTTCTGAAGTCTAGGGAAACAGGGCCTGTTCTGATTCTTTGGTTGGTTATTTCACTCAAAAACCAATGACCTGCAATTTGATTGATATTGAGCCTTCCTTGCTCAAGCCTACCTAGAGGAATAATAGAACTCGAGAAAACCGTGTCGAGAAACATCTGGACAGATTTTTGGTTTTAGACACATCTGTGGACAGGTTTTTCCTTATGAAGCAGTGGGTGGGCTCAGGGGGATCCTTCAATCATTTTCCCATTTTAATCAAACTTCGGCTTGGACCTAACAAACTCGCTAAGCCTCTGAAGTTTAAGAAGATTTGGTTAAAAGATGAGTCCTTCTCTAATCTGGTCAGATCCCTTTGGGTACCTTACAACCCTAGGGATGTGGCTTCAGCATCTTTTCAATTTGCCGCTAACATCAAAAGGATCAAAGGACCTATCAAGGACTAGGAACATGAGAAGAGAGCATGGGAAGATCGGGTACTGAAATAGATTCTGATGGATCTGAGGTTACTCTATGACTCTGGGACCGGGGGTCTGGGGACTGTAGAGGAAAAGGCCCATGTTGTCTCTCTGGAAGGCAGGAGAAACATCTTATTGCTGGAAAAAGAGGAAACTTGGAGGTTGAAAAGTAGGGCACTTTGGCTCGAGGCTTGTGATGAGAATACACAATTTTTCCATGCTTATGCGAAAGGTAGGAAGGATTCCAATACAATTTGGAGCCTTGAGGACTCCCTGGGGGCTCCACAGACCTTCTTTGAGGGCATGGCTGGGGTGGGGGTGGAACATTTCCAGAATCTTTTTAAAGACCCTATTCAGGCATCGATTGCTGAAGTTGTTTGGATGGCTCAGCTTTTTCCACGTTTTGTTGAAGATGTGGATAATATGGCCCTTATGGAAAGTGTTACTGAGGATGAGTTGAAAGGGGTCCTCCAGAGCTTCCAGAAAGACAAGAGTCCAAGGCCGGATGGATGGACCATTGAATTTATCTTGGCTCTTTATGATTTATTGGGGGATGATCTATTATAGTTGGTTGAAGATACTCAAATCTCTGGGCAGATTCCAGCTGCTCCGAATTCTACTTTCATTGCTCTCATCCCCATGACAGATAAACCGTCCATCCTCGGTGATTTTAGACCTATCTCCTTGTGCAACTGTGTGTATAAGGTGGTGACTAAAATTATTTCCCATAGACTAAAGGGCATATTGTCTAGGCATATCTCTGCGGAACAATTTGGTTTCCTAGAAGGTCGTCAAATTCATGAAGCTATTGGGGTGGCTCAGGAGGGCCTTCATAGTATGTAATCACAGAAGTTGAAAGGGGCTATTATCAATATTGATTTATCGAAGGCATACGACAAGGTGAGTTGGCTCTACATTCATTTGCTTCTTACTCATTTGGGATTTGCTGTGAATTTTATCAGGTGGATTATGAGCTGCATTACTTCGGTATCTTTTGTTGTACTCATCAATGGGGCTGCCTCTCCCTTCTTTCACTTTGAGAGAGGACTTCACCAAGGGTGGCCTTTGTCATCTTTACTCTTTCTGCTGGTGGCGGAAGGGCTGAGTAGGGCCCTTAAAAAAGCTTGTAGGGAGGGCACTCTTCATGGTATTCAGGTGGCTCGGGATCTTCATATTACTCATCTTCTTTTTGTGGATGATATTCTCATCTTTTGTACCAGTTCACACAGTGACACTGAAGCTCTCCGGGGTATTATTCAACTTTTTTCTTCTGCCACTGGTATGGAGATTAATGAAAGGAAGTCTACTCTATCGGTGCATTTGTTAAGAGAAGTTGAGGTTATGGTCATTAGGAGGGTCCTTCCATACACCATATCGGCTTTGGATGTTGGCATCAGTTACCTTGGTTTCCAGTTAAAGTTGAATTCATATACTAAACAGGATTGGAATTGGCTTGTTGAAAAAATCCACAAGCGCTTGAAGGTATGGATTCATAAGTGGCTCTCGAGGGCAGGAAGGATGGTACTGGTGAAGTCAGTTCTTGAGGTTATTCCAGTCTACTAGATGTCACTCTCTTGGATCCCCAATGTTGGAGAAGGCTCGGAAAATATGCTTTCAGTTTTTATGGAGCGGTAAAGGCGATTTTGTCTCCCCTTGGGTTTGGTGGTAGAAGATTGCAATTCCTAAGGCTTTGGAAG
Source organism: Larix kaempferi (assembly GCA_027924585.1). Lineage (NCBI taxonomy): Eukaryota > Viridiplantae > Streptophyta > Pinopsida > Pinales > Pinaceae > Larix > Larix kaempferi. The sequence goes on from BSBM01000402.1 coordinate 13,085,366, forward strand.
GTTGGGGACTTAAAAACATTTTCTGCTTCTCCAAAGCTCTGGTGGCTAAAGGAGTTTGGAGGATTTTAAAAATTGATAGTTTATGGACCCGGGTGGTCATACAGAAATACATTGCTCCTGCAATTGTTTTGGACTGGGTCCGGAACCCTGCTAAGACTCATCATGGTGGATCGGTCATTTGGAAAGTTGTTGTTGATTCTTTCTCTGTAATTGGTGACCTTTTGGCTTGGAACATTGGAAATGGCCATTTTTTGTGGGTGGGGGAAGATCCCTGGTTTGGGTATGCAGGCAGACATCTCTTATTGGAAGGATTGATTGCATCACTTCGAAACATGGGCATCATTTACCTCTCTTAGCTTGCTGATCTGGTTTTGGACCGACCATGAGTTCAAACCTGGTTGGATGTTAACGCTTTGGCACTGTTGGCTGCTGAACAGGCGGAATTGAGGGAATATTATCGGGCACTCATACTCTCTCAAATCCTTCTCTGAGATAGGGACGACTGTCTAGTTTGGGAAAGGGCTCCGAATGGCATCTTTTCTCCGAAGAGTGGGTACATAAGTATTATCTTCTTTGACAACCCTCGGGCTCTAGTTTGGTGGTTGAAGCCACTTTGGAAATTAAAATGTCCCATGAAAGAGAGGTTATTTATGTGGAATATTCTTTAGAACATGGTGCCTACTTGGGACTTTTTACAACGTAAGAATCGGGTGGGACCAGGGTGGTGTATTTTATGCAAACCGACCGAGGAGACCTGTTTACACTTATTTTTACATTGTCCCTTCACGATACAAGTATGGGAAGAATGATCCTCAATTACTAGATCTAGGTATACTTGGGTTGGCGATTCTCTGTTACAAGCTTGGGCACAGTGGTACACTGATCCAATAGGAAAATCGGTTAAAGCTTTACCTTTGATGGTGTCCTGGGGGATCTGGATGGCATGGAACAACCTTCTTTTCTCTGATAAGCCTTGTACCCCTGCTATTTCAGCGACACTCATATGTGGATTTCTAACTGCATTCCCATAGCATATTAGAGCTACTAAACAAAGGGTGATTTTGGAGGTGGATATTGATCGAACCATCCCTTGGGGGTTTTTTGATGGTGCTACACAGGATAATGTGTGCGGGGGTGGGGTCGTTCTGCATATTTATATCTCTCACCACTTTCACCTGCACTGGGGCTTGGGGGGTGGTGGGAATAATTTTGCAGAACTCATGAGTTACAAACTTCTTCTAGTATTTTCCATTGAGAAAGGATGTTAATTTCTAAATGTTTTTGGTGATTCTATGAATGTTATTAACTGGTCACATTGTATTCCACAGTGCAGAGATATTAGACTTGTTAACATTCTACAAGACATACGTGATCTTCAGCACTCATTTATACATTTTTCATGTAGACATGTTTACAGGGAGAATAACATGGAGGCGAACGAGGCTTCTAAAGTTCGTGGGAACTTGGCAATGGGGATGTGGAAGGTAAAGGAGTTCTGTGATAGGACTATCTATGAGTACTATCACCGATTGTTTGTTGATGATGCGACATTTCAATGAGATATCATTTTATGGTGACCACTGCTACACTTTTTTGAACCTGACAACTATTTGACATCTTTTGTTTTGGAACTCTTGGACTACATTTGTATGAAGGAAGTTTACTGTTTATATTTTTGGAATGGAACTTATAAGGCTCGGGCAACTGGTAGACTGATACATATACTATAATCTTTTGGTCTAGATCGGTGATTATTTGATCACACATGATTATTGTAAAAGAAGACTCTAAAGTCTTCAGCACTATTTCTTGGTAAGCTGGTATTTGCATGCATTCTTGAAATGCATATTCAGAATGTAATTTTGTTCACCTCTACTGAAATAAAATTATGCTTTTTTTCCTAGGAAAAAAATAATATTATTATTATTATTATTACTTTCTTAAAAGAAAAACATTTCTTATATGTAAATCTATTTATTACATAGAGGTTATGAATAAAAGGACTCTCACATTATTATACTATTAATATTGTTAATATTATTATTATTTATAAAATAACTTAAGTTACATATAATTAACAAAGTAAAACTCCTAGATAAACTAGGAGTAAATATTTAGTGAAATATCTTTTAAAGATATTACAATTCAAATTAAATTAAAATATTATTATTTCAACAACTATAATTTGTCCAAAACAAATTTCACCTAAAGAAAGAGGGCAGATCCCAAAAGAAGGGGATCTTTCCTATTATCATTCTCTTATGGTAAGAGAAGAGAAACTCTCTACAGAACCGTAGCAGCCTACCATAATTTTATAGATCTGCTCAACAAGCTACCTTAGGACCTCTACTTCTCTTTGCATGTTGGAACCAGCTCGGGGGATCCAGATAAGACCAGGAATGGACTAAGGTTCATGGTTGGGTGGAACATGGTAGTCCCAATGTTATCCAGTTAAAATCCATCCTACATGTTAGCTAAATTCACACAGTTGTTTTCCTTGATTAGTGCTTGGGTGTGCAGGTTCAACAAATAAGGATCTAGCTGCAAGAACTAGGTATGAATCATCATTTTCTTTCATTCAGTTTAAATAAAGATATAGGAATTTTAAGGTACGATTTATATGCAATATTTATGTTATGAATTTTAATTATTTTCTATCATAGAGAAAGGTCCAATGGGCATAGGCTCCCAGGTTTATTTTCTTTAAAGATCAATATTCAAATTATCATTTCTGTAAAATTTCATTAAAGTATTCTGCCCTAATTATTTTGAAGGTCTAGCAGGGCTAGCTTTGCTCGCCTATGCTAGACATCGATCCTTTTCAAATTAAAGTATTAGAATTTTAACCTTCTACAGATGTTATTGAAATCATATTTCTTCTAAAAACCTGAGTGCTGAACTTATTATTTATTCTTGCATCTCAGCTAGGGTTTAATTTTTTTAATTCTTTTAACTCTGTTAGATTCCTTGTAATTCTTGAAAAAAAATTCATACAAATCCTTGGACAGACTAAACCATAGAAAAATAACCATACGATTTATCCTTCATTGGAAACCAATACAAACAGAGTTTTGGTAAAACAAAGGTTCAAATATCAAACCCCACTGCCATCATTTGAAACCTAGGATCATTGAATTCATGCGTGGACATGTAAGTAAACATAAAATGGAGACATAGTCAAAAGTTTTAATTTTAACCATTAGTATTATAATTCTTCCCCAGGACATACAAAAATGATTCCTACAGTATCGAAATCTAGTATTTCGACTTAGCCTTGCTTTCAAATTCATTATCAACAGCATTGAAATAAATACAGTGCCTAAACATACCAGATTCCAAGAAAACCATAAAACATGACTTGTATCCTCTACCTAGGGTTCTCACATTTATCTCAGTCTATCCAATAAGAGTCATTTTCTTACACAGGTGAAGCCACAAACTACAGTTAGCATCCAACGCATTCCTAGACTGCAAATTCCAAAATTAGAAACCCTTAACCATTACAGAGAAAACATCCACGATTCGAACAGGCTTAGTAAATCCAAATATTTAACCAAAAACCCCAAGGGGGAAACTCATTTAAACACATAGCCATGACATTGACAAAGTACAGTAAACATTCCCATTTATTTAGTCACTGTACATCAAAATCAAAATGTAGAGCAGGTTTCCACATCAAGAGAGGATGTTTTCCAGTCCGTAAACATTATACATTTTACAAACCACATGGGCTTTGCCTCATTAAAACTCTATAGAAGTACACGTGGCCAATTTCATTCCAAAAATCAACAAGGGAAAATTTACAAAACCATACAAACCAACTAACGCAGAAACTCTGAGTTTTTCCCCATCAAACACCACCTTTACATCATAGCTTCAAACCCCACATAGACCAGGGCATTTTCATAAATAGTTCCCATCTCTACAAATGCTGAGGGAAAAGAAAATGGCCCACTCATAAACGTAGGACTCTTACAGTGAGCCACAGGGTATATAACAAGTTTAAAAAATGCTCTTAAACAAACATCGAGCCTGCAAACCAAATAAGAGATAGGAAGGAATGAGTGCTTGCAGGAACTGGGCTTACCAACTCACGCAAGTTCCAGGTCTGCCATCACCATAAATACCAAGTAGAGACTGCCATGCATTTGAACCTACCATGAGAATACGAGAGGAACCACAAGATTAAAATCAGGGTCTTTACATAGAAACATCAAATTGAAAACGAGAAAGGCTACGAGGGTATTGATTTGGTTACCTATCAGTAAAACACGCAAAATCTCTCCCTTCTCCTCGCCATCATCGTTGCGTTGGCACTGACCATGAGCATAGATCAGGTCAGGGCACCCCAAAACCTTAAGTATTAAATGAGAACACTAAACCCTGAAGGCATTCAACGCTTAACTTTCCCCTAGGCTGGTTTGAGCCACGTGATTTCTGAGTGAGCATTAAATGTCACAGCTAGCATCCACTAGTGCAACCCTTTCCATTACTCTATATTTTAGGGTAAGTATTTAAGTGGTTCCCCCAAGCTCGATTTTTGTTAGGTCTTGACTTTTCATTTTCCCGATAGTTTAGCCTTTAGGCCCCTTTGTCCTCCTAGGCCAAGTTTATAGTACTTAGTAGAGTCTAGGTGATTTAGGTTTGGGTTCCTTATCTTCAAACCTGCAAATGGAAATTTATAAATGCTTTAGCAAGATAATTTTGCTAAGTAAGCCCAGCATGATCAAACATACATTCCTTACCCATCCACTGCCCCGCTTATGAGATGGGTCAAATGCATTTCAAGAAATTCTTACTCTCCTTAGAAAAGTATATCAGACGTGAGTATAAGATATAAACACATACAAACTTTAAAGATCATTATTAGCATGCATTTGAGATTTTAACCAAATCACTATGGAAAACATTAGTGTGATAAGTGGGAAATGGAAACATCTAACACACAAGGACTGACATAAACTTTCCAACATTTAAGACATTCTAATTTTATTACTTATTTAGGTATTATCATTAATAGCAATTTTTTTTTTAATTTTTACTGTTTAGGGACATTACAAGTGGTATCAAATCCCAGCTACAATACTAAGTGACCTATTGGGCTCATTACAAACATCCGCTACAGATACATATAAATTAGCAATGCATATTTATAATTTTTATGCGCATATGAACTAAGAAATTTTATGTTCTTAACATTGATATGACAACATAGGTACAATCACCATCTGAATATGAATACAGAAAAATACAGTAGCATACATGGAAATTTGAACTCACCACCATGAGAGCAAGAAATCGTGGTGGAACTAAACTCATAATTAATGAAGTCTATACAACAATTGCAAAATGAATTGCAGAGTTTTAAGGATGAAAATATGCAAGAGAGATGGGAACAACAAGCTATAAATGAAGCACTATTGCAAAGCTTAATAGTGGCAAGGTCCCATGGACAGTCCACTCAGTCAGCCAACAAAACCAAGGAAAATAACTATCACCCAAAAAGGTCCAGCAGTCCTACAAAGGACATGCAGGAAGGACACATACCTGATTACATGGAAGAAGATTATAAAAAATCCTCCAATGAGGATGAATCACCTTCCCCTTGCAAGAAAAGGAGGAAGAATGATGATAGTCTACAAGGAGAATTCTGAAAAATTAAATCCCTAACATAAGATGGAGAGATAAATACTGGGGAAAAGGTTGAGGAGTGGCTGTTGAGAATGAACAAGTATTTCAAAGTCCACAACTATTCCAATGAGATGCAAGCCCGACTGGCCATTTACAATATGAATGGTAAAGCGACCAGATGGTGGGGATATTTGAAACACACCAAATGACAGGAAATGAGGGACATAAAATGGGATGCTTTCAACAAAATATTTCAGGACAAATACATGTTTGAAAGATTCTTTGACAAGAAGATCAAAGAATTCCATGAATTGAAAATGGGCTCCCTAACAATGGAAGCATTCATAAACAGATTCTTGGATCTGCTGCATTATCTCCCATACATCAAGGATGAAAAATTCAAGATACAACAATTCTTGGGATGTCTACCACCAAATTTTAGAGAAAAGATTGAATTTGACATGCCCAAAACCTTCGACATGACTTTATACAAAGCAAGACTTTGTTATGACCATGTACAACAAAGGAATGATAACATAAACAAAAACAAAGATAGATTCAAAAACTTCTCAGACAACCGAAGACCAGGTTTTAGACCACCAGCTTACTGGGAACATAACAATAGTTTCCCTCCCAACAAAGGCTTCAACATACCTCATGCACGACTAAATGCACCCCCACCGCATGCCAACAGACCAGTTTTCAACAAAGGAGCAAAAGCTACCCCAACAACCATTACTTGTTGGAAGTCCCAAGGGCCCCACTACTTCAGAGATTGCCCCAAAAAATCAGACGAAGTGTTACACAATGTCCAAGCAAACCCTACTGTAGGGGACATGGCAAGAACACCCAGGATTTATGTCGCATTGGATGGTGGCAAGCTGATCACCAGGCCAATATGGTTGAAATTGAGGGTAAGATCTCAAACAAAGCCATATCAGTTTTAATAGATCCCGGTGCATGCCAGAGTTACATCTCCCCTAATATTGTTGACACTTGTAAGTTAAACTGAATGAGCCACGAGAAACCATGGCTGGTACAACTAGCCAGTGGTGCCAAATAAAAAGTCTCTGAACTAGTTAAAACCTATGAGATAGATTTGAGCAGTTTCCCAACCAGGGTGGATCTAAATATCTTACCACTAGGGTCTTATGATGTACTAATAGGCATGGATTGGTTAGAATAACATCATGCCTTGCTTGACTGTTTGAACAAATCCATACTATGCACGGATAACTAAGGGAATTAGAAAACCATTCAAGGTATCCCTAAGAAAGTTTCTGTAAGACAGATATCTGCCTTACAAGCAAAGAAATGCATAAGGAAGGGTTGTAAACTCTTTGCAGTCAACATTCTAACTTTAGAAATTGATAGGGAACAGAAGATCGAAGACTTCCCAGTCCTTGCAGAATTCAAGGATGTATTTCCCAAGGAAATACTTGGGCTACCGCCCAAACGAGACCTATATTTCTCCATAGATTTAACGCCCAGTTCAGTACCGATTTCCAAAGCCCCTTACTGCATGATTCCACTTGAATTAGTGGAACTCAAACTTCAGCTACAAGATTTTATCGAGAAGGGTTATATCCAACCTAGTATGTCTCCCTGGGGGGCACCAATACTCTTTGTCAAGAAGAAGGACAGGATGATGCGGATGAGCATCGCTTACCGCCAACTCAACAAATTGACCATCAAGAACCGTTACCCACTCCCTAGAATTGATGACTTGTTTGATCAAGTCAGAGGAGAGAAGATCTTCTCAAAGATCGACCTACGGTCCGGATATCACCAAGTGAGAATCGGCGATGAAGACATCAGTAAGACCACTTTCCGAACCCGATACGTCCATTACGAGTTTGTGGTCATGCCTTTCGGACGGACTAATGCACCTTCCAACTTAATGTGCATGATGAAAAACATCTTTAGTAAATACCTAGAAAAGTTCATTATAGTCTTCATCGACGACATTTTGATCAACTCCAAGAATGAAGAAGAACACGAAGAACATCTCTGGATAGTATTATGAATACTGTGAGAACATCAACTGTATGCTAAGTTTAGCAAGTGTGATTTCTACAAACCCCAGATACAGTACCTGGGGCACATCATTTCAGAGAAAGGGATAGCAGTCGACCTCGAGAATATTAAAGCCATAGAGGAATGGCCTACCCCCACATGTGTAACCAACATAAGATCATTCCTAGGGTTGGCTGGGTACTATCGGGAGTTCATTGAGAACTTATCCTACATTGCTTGTCTGATGACAGCCTTGTAGAAAAAGACCACCAAATTCCTTTGGATGGCAAAATGCGAAGAAAGTTTCCAAAAGTTGAAACAACTTTTGACTAGTGCAGCCATCCTACAGATTTTCGACCCCGATGGGGACTTCGTAGTTTGCACAGATGCAAGCAAGGAAGGGCTCGGTGGAGTCCTTATGCAAAATGACTTCACTATCTGTTATGAGTCAAGGAAGTTAAAGGAACACCAACAGAACCACCCCGCACACGATCTTGAACTAGCCGCCATTATCCACGCATTAAAGATGTGGAGGCACTATCTTATGGGAAAGAAGTTCCTATTAAAGACAAACAACATGAGTCTAAAGTACTTATTTGACCAACTGGACCTAAACGCCAGACAGGCCAGGTGGATATCCTTCCTTAGTGAGTACCACTTCGAACTAAAACACATAAAGGGAAAGGAGAACAAGATCACCGATGCTTTAAGTCGATGGGCCTATATGATATATGAGGTGACTGTGAGACAAACGGACTCAGATTTACACCACCGGATTTGCACAGCATGTCAGAGTGACTGATTCTATGTCGAGATCCTTAAAAATATCCAAGCAACAAAAGGAGTATAAGATAGATGAGTCAGGACTGCTATTGTCAAAAGAGAGACTTTATGTTCCAGAAAGCAGAGACATCAGACCTAACATCCTCATTGAATTCCACCAGAAACCCTATTCGGGACGTCCTGGATATCAAAAGATGATATCAGTAGTAAAGAAACACTTCTTTTGTCCTAAACTGAAAGACGACATAGCTTTATTCATATCTATGTGCCACGAGTTTCAATTGGTCAAAGCGAAACACCAACACCCCTCCGGTTTACTACAACCTTTACCCATTCCAGAGTGGAAGTGGGAGGTCATTAACATGGACTTCATCACGGGTTTACCCAAAAGTAAGAAGCAAAATGAATCCATCTTTTTAGTAGTAGACAAGTTATCCAAGGCAACACATTTTATACCAGTAAAGTCTACCTAAAAATCCATTCACATCGTGGAGATCATCCTGAAGGAGATCTTTCGATTGCATGGAATACCCAAGGCAATCATTTATGATCGAGACACGAAGTTCACTAACAATTTATGGAGGGAATTATTCTCTGGTTTGGAGACACAACTACAATTGAGTACCGCGTACCATCCCCAAACCGATGGATGAATGGGACGAGTAAACCAAATCCTTGTGGATATGCTAAGGATGAATGTCATGAACAACCCCACTAAGTGGGAAGATTATTTGTACCCCGTAGAGTTTTCCTACAACAACGAATACCAAACCTCTGCCAAGACGAGCCCTTTCGAAGTACTCTATGGCAGGAAGTGTCGGACACCTGTGACCTGGGATAGTCCAATAGATAAACTTATGCTAGGACCCAATTTACTAAAAGACTTGGAACAACTAGTCTCCAAGGTACAACAAAATTTGAAGGAGGCACAAGACCGCCAAAAGAGTTATGCGGATAAGAAGAGAAAAGACAAAGACTACCGGGTTGGAGAACATGTCTTCCTAAAAGTAAAGGCAAAACGAATCTCTATGAGCTTAGGACGATGCGGTAAAACTAGCCCCCAGATTTTGTGGACCTTTTGAGATACTAGACAAGAAGGGCCCAGTAGCATATGAGTTAGCTTTACTAACTCACGTCAAAGTTCATAATGTTTTTCATGCATCCTTATTAAAGAAATATGTATACGATACTAAACATGTAATTGATTGGTCCTTGTTACAGGTGGATCCCGAAGGGGAGTTCATGTCAAAACCGCTCCACATCCTGGACAAGAGAGAGGTGCAACTTAAAAAAAGGACCATCACCCAATTGAAAGTGCAATGGAGGCACTTTGGACCAGAGGAGGCTACTTGGGAAAATCAAGCAACCATGAAAGAGGCATACCCCACCTTCTTTCATGACTTCTTTTCCAGTCCCTAGAACACCGGGACAGTGTTGTTTCTAAGCGGGGAGGAATGTAATATCCTAAATTTTGGACTGACTATTTTTGATATTATATTGGGCCCACATCCCCAACACATATGATTTATTTTGATTAATGGGCGTAATCCCTAGCACGCATGCTTTATTCTTTTATAGACTGACATATTGGGCGTGGACCCTGACTGACTTCATTATTGAGTATATACTGGGCAATGAAGCCCAAATGGTTTGATTTATGTTTTCATCATATGATTTGGTTACAAACCCTAATATACTGAGATGACCTTTTTGTTACATATTGTGCAAAGTTATGGTTTACATGAGTGACTTATATGGTGTGTTGAGCATGGACTCAGGAACACACAGATGACCTACGTACGGGGCATAAGCCCTGATGTACATAGAGGATTTTATTATGGACTGGGTGTAAACCCTAATGTACATTGAGTGTTGGGCATAATCCCTGGACCACTCCAAGCTTGATAAATGAATACCGGATTTGAGGCCACTTAAATATTCTAGATGTGATTCACAACCACATTCTAGTACTAGTGTTGAGCAGTAGGCTCTGGAATTACACTAGTGTAATGCCCATGTGAGAGTGTTGAGTTAAAAATCTGAAGAGCACTCGAGGTTACTGAATCTTAAAAGTGTCGAGTCGAGAAGAATCTGAATAGCACTTCTAGTCATCACATTATTTAAATTGGTTAAACAAATGATTTTCTATCTATCATCAAGTACTGTGGGAACTACCATGTTAAACAAGGGAATCCAACTTGCAAGAGAGAGACCTAGAGGTACCTAACCCAAGCCAACTATCCAAAACTTACCAAAACGACCCACCCAAAGAGTCGGGCCTTGTACTTAATATGTAGAAGAAATATTATGATATATACCTAAATAAATCAAAGAAAAGTACCATAACTAAATTATTGAATAAATTAAATATTCATATGTCAAATGACATGCATAAAGGCTATGCATAAGTTAGCTCTCAAAGTTAGTATTATTATTAATAGTATTAATAATAATATTATTATTATTACTCTCTTAAAACAAAAATGTTTCTTATATGTAAATCTATTTATTGCATAGAGGTTATGCATAAAAGGACTCTCAAATTATTATACTATTAATATTGCTAATATTATTATTATTTATAAAATAACTTAAGTTACATCTAATTAACAAAGTAAAACACCTAAATAAACTGGGAGTAAATGATTAGTGAAATATCTTTTAAATATATTACAATTCAAATTAAATTAAAATATTATTATTTCAACAATTATAATTTGTCCAAAACAAATTTCACGTATAAAAAGAGGGCAAATCCCAAAAGAAGGGGATCTTTCCTATTATCATTCTCTTATGGTAAGAGAAGAGAAACTCTCTGCAGAACTGTATCAGCCTACCATAATTTTACAGATCTGATCAACAAGCTACCTTAGGACCTCTACTTCTCTTTGCATGTTGGAACCAGCTCGAGGGGATCCAGATAAGACCAGGAACAGTTTAAGGGTCATGGTTGGGTGGAACATGGTAGTCCCAAAGTTATCCAGTTAAAATCCATCCTACAGGTCAGCTAAATTCACACAATTGTTTTCCTTAATTAGTGTTTGGGTGTGCAGGTTCAACAAAGAAGGATCCATCTGCAAGAACCAGGTATGAATCATCATTTTCTTTCATTCAGTTTAAAAAAAGATCTAGTAATTTTAAGGTAGGATTTATATGCAATATTTATGTTATGAATTTTAATTATTTTATGTCATAGAGAAAGGGCCAATGGGCATAGGCTCCCAGGTTTATTTTCTTTAAAGATCAGCATTCGAATTATCATTTCTGTAAAATTCCTTTAAAGTATTGTTCCCTAATTATTTCGAATGTCTAGCAGGGCTAGCGTTGCTCGCTTGTGCTAGATAGCGGTCCTTTTCAAAATTAAAGTATTAGAATTTTAACTCTCTACAGATGTTATTGAAATCATATTTCTTCTAAAAACCTGAGTGCTAAACTTATTATTTATTCTTGCATCTAAGCTAGGGTTTAATTTTTTAAATTCTTTTCATTCTTTTAAATCTGTTAGATTCCTTGTAATTCTTGAAAAATGATTCATACAAATTGTTGGATAGACTAAACCATAGAAAATTAACCATATGATTTATCCTTCATTGGAAACCAATACAAACAAAGTTTTGGTAAAACACAAGTTCAAATATCAAACTCGACTGCCATCATTTGAAATCTACGATCATTGAATTGATGCGTGGACATGTAAGTAAACATAAAACGGAGACATAGTCAGAAGTTTTCATTTTAACCATTAGTATTATAATTCTTCCCCAGGCCATACAAAAATGATTCCTACAGTATCGAAATATAGTATTTTGACTTAGCCTTGCTTTCAAATTCATTATCAACAACATTGAAATAAATACAGTGCCTAAACCTACCAGATTCCAAGAAAACCATAAAACACGACTTGTATCCTCTAGCTAGGGTTCTCACATTTATCTTAGTCTACCCAACAGGAGTCATTTTCTTATCTAGGCGAAGCCACAAACTATGGTCAGCATCCAACACATTCCTAGACTACAAATTGCTAAATTAGAAACCCTTAACCATTACAGAAAAAACATCCACAATTTGCATAAGCTTAGTAAATCCAAATATTTAACCACAAACCCCAAGGGGGAAATGCATTTAAATATAGAGCTATGACATTGAAAAAGTAGAGTAAACATTCCCATTTATTTAGTCACTGTACATCAAAATCAAAATGCAGAGCAAGTTTCCACATCAAGAGATGACGTTTTCCAGTCTATAAACGTTATACATTTTAAAAACCACACGGGCTTTGCCTCATCAAAACTCTAGAGAAGTACACACTGCCAATTTCATTCCAAAAATCAACAAGGGAAAATTTACAGAACCATACAAACCAACTAACGCAGAAACTCTGTGTTTTTTCCCATCAAACACCACCCTTACATCATAGCTTCAAACCCCACATAGACCAGGGCGTTTGCATAAATAGTTCCCATCTCTACAAACGACCAGGGAAAAGAAAACAACCCACTCATAAACGTAGAAATCTTATAGTGAGCCACAAGGTATATAACGACTTTAAAAAATGCTCATAAACAAACACCGAGCCTGCAAACCAAATAAGAGACAGGAAGGAATAAGTGCTTGCAGGAACCAGGCTTACCAACTCACGCAAGTTCCAGGCCTGCTATCACCATAAAGACCAAGTAGAGAGTGCCATGCATTTGAACCTTCCATGAGAATACGAGAGGAACCACAAGATTAAAACCAGGGTCTTTACATAGAAACATCAAATTGTAAATGAGGAAGGCTATGAGGGTATTGATTTGGTTACCTGTAAGTAGAAAATGCAGAATCTCTCCCTTCTCCTCGCCATCATCGTTGCGTTGGCACTGACCATGAGCATAGCTCAAGTCAAGGCACCCCAAAACCTAAAGTATGAAATGAGAACGCTAAACCATAAAGGCATTCAATGCTTAAATTTCCCCTAGGCTGGTTTAAGCCACGTGATTTTCGAGTGAGCATTAAATTTCACAGCTAGCATCCACTAGTGCAACCCTTGCCATTACTCCATAGTTTAGGTTAAGTTTTTTTTGGTTCACCCAAGCTCGATTTTTGTTAGGTCTTGACCTTTAATTTTCCCAATAGTTTAACCTTTAGGCCCCTTTTGTCATGTCCCCAATTTTGGATCATCCAGTACCATGGGTGAAAGGGGACAAGATCAACCCCTAAGTGAATTAAATGGTATTAATTCTATCTGCTTAGAATTAATTTTATTCTAAGTCTCACAAATTGGAAAATTTATTTATTAAAGGTAATTTAGATAAATAAAATTATTGGATAAAGAGCAAGTGGGCCAAGAGGGCACCCATGTGGAATATGTTGCCAAAATGGAGTAGGGTGTATTTTTGGAGGCAATTATACAACATAAGTTAATTAATCATTAATTAATTGATTAAATGTTGAAGTGTGAATTAATTCTTAGTTGTAATACTTTTATTAATAAATATTGGCAAGTGGTGATGATAAGGTTGGAGGAATTACTTGAAGTAGAAGTCAAGTAAACACTAGAGTCCAAAAATGTTTCCAAAATGGAGAGAAGAGGTTTATTTCAGGAAAAGCGGCCTAAATCCAGAAAAAGAAGGAAAGTTTTGAAAGTAGGAAAGTTTACAAAAGGAAGGAAAATCAGAAAAAGTGGAAAGAAAGAAAAGCAAAGCAAAGCAAAGCAAGAAAAGTATGTCCACTCATGGGTGACCTATTCTCACAGGTCACCAAGCCAAGTAACTTTCTCAACAGGTCAACATGAATTCTATAAAAGAATGATTCCAACTCCATTTCACATTTTTTGCTAGTGTGAGGAATTTTATGAATGCATTAGTGCATTCAAGACATGGGAGATGTGACCCTAGTCAAGCATGGGAGATGTGCCCCAGCTTTCTATGAGAGGATGATGGCATCCAGCCATTGTCACTGAGTTTATTTGCAGGTATTGAAGCTCATTAGTTTGAAATCAGAAGTTCACATCTATCTTCATTAAGTCAGAGATCGAATCCTCCATCCTCTCTCTATTCTACAACTAGTTTCATATGTGCAAGAGGAGAGATTCTTCCTTCATATTCTAAGAGGCATCTTGGCCTATTCCTGATGTTATAAGAGAGTATTGAAGCTTCCCAGTTCGAAACAGGAGTTCTGAACGATCTTCTCCAAATACAGAAATCGAATCCTGCCTCCTCCTTCTATTCTACTACTATTTTCTTATGTGCAAGAGGAGAGACTCTTCCTTCATCTTCTGAGAGGTATTTTCCCCTACTATTGATGTAATAACAGATTATGTAAATTTCTAATATCATTCACTTCAATACAATTTACAGAACTTAGAATTATTCTCTAATTTATGCACCCCTGCTAGATTTAGCCAGATTTTGACTAACTTCCAATGAATGGTTCATAAATTGATGAATAAAGATCCAATTGAAGTCATTCCAGTTCCTATAGTTATCTAATACATATCATGTCATGATACAACCACTTTTTCATAATTTAGAGTTCATTTGAGCATTGTTTGGAAATCCATAAGTCGACCTAGTTGAGCTGTCCCAAATTCCCAAATTACTAGTTTTGTTATTATACCTGCTCATATCTGCATAATACTTTTTGTAATGTTATTATATGAATCAATGACTATAAATGAATTATTATTAGCCTCTCTTATTCCCACAACAACCTTTTCCAATCCTCAATAAAATGTCCCTAACCATACTAGCCTGCATATGTCGAGAACCCCATGAGCATTGGAGTAGAGTTCAGCTGGGATGTTCTTGAAACATAAATGGTATCAGTACATTGTGCAGAGGTATAAATCCATATCAGAAGCATCCATCCATCCATATCCTTTGACCTTTTCCATATCTAGCCATTCTATCTTCCACAGTCACGATTTTAGTCAATTTGGAGGAGCCTTGAGTTTTGTATCACTATCCTAAGCTGGTAAATAAAGTGGTATCCTTGCTTCTGCACACATCCATACAAATTCTAGAACTTGATTTCATCCCTACCATCCTCATTCATTTCCTTAGTCCCCGCCACTTACATCTTACTTATTTTGAGAAATTGCCTAAGAAATTGACCAGTAAAATCTTGTTAAAAATTGAGTTGGAGATACTATTTTGGCCAAATATTGGATGGAATATTACAGTGGTATCAGAGCACTTTCCTTGGCTCAACCTGTGGAAAGTAACTCTCAGTGGAAAGGTAGCTCAACACTATCTTCAAGTTGCAGTTGTGGAATTAGTTCCATTCATGGAAGATTTAGAGTTTGAGTTGTATGAAGAAGAAGATTATTTTTATGAAGAGTATGATGATTATGATGAGCAGTATGAAGAATATTGCAGATAGTATGAGGAAGAGAATTTCCAAGAAGTACCTTCCACAAGCATCTCCCATAAGATCATGATTGGAAGAAGAGACTATGGTTATTCTGATAGCCATATTCAGAAAAAAGTTGCATGTTCCACAATTAAAGGTCAGCCTTCTATGGAAGAGATAATAAAATATATGAAAGATTTATTGGATGCATGTGACTTCACAAGAATTTTTGGATCCTCTTCAAGAAGAGCCTCCAAGAATCTTCATCCTAAGACAACCAGGGAGAAGCAAGATCCAAAAACCAATCATGAGATTGTTGACATAATGGAAGAAGAATCTACTGCAAGATTCTATGTTGGGGATCTCAAGATCACCTCAGAAGAGATTGGTAAGCTTAATGATGGTGAGACATATTTTGGATCGAATCCAAAAGAAGAACCTAAATCAGATTCACAGTCACCACTTGAGCTTCATAGCGAGGCAGAAGTTGACCACACATCAGTTAGATGTGAACTAGTAGAATTGGTGTTAGAACAAGGCACCATAACCCCACCCATTGAAGAGATAAGCATGATTCGAAGGTATGGACCACACCAGAGGATGATTATTGCATAAGGGATTCCCTGGATGTTGAGTCTCGCATCCTTAGTGATAAGGGTGAATGCAGCGACGGGATTGAATCACTAGAAAGATGTTTACATGATGCCCAAATGGTTGGAAGAGAACCTATTCAGGAATGTTTTAAGTGTGAGGAAGCATCTAATGATGTGTATTCTCATATATATGTGGGAGACATGGAAGTACCTATTGGTGATGGTGTTGTGGATGCAAGATGCATGGAGAAAGAAGGTCTTGCAACAATAGAAATTGAAAATGAGAGATTGGTGGAAGACCAAACCACCAACACACCATCACAAGGAGGAGAAAACATAACACATGGGAATTTTTTTAATTCTGACTTTTATATGCCTATGTGTCAGCATGATGGGGCAGCCACTTCAGAGGAGAATATGAGCTTGGTTGAACCACCAGGGGTTGAGACTCCTGAATTGGGGGGGGCTGAAAATTGGATAGAAAGACTTACTAGTGCACCAAAGATGAATGAGCACCCTAGTTGCATCCAAAGATCTGATATTCATGATCTAAAATATGAATATCTTGCAGCCCCAAAATATGGATCAACTTGCATAACTTCAATAGAATCAACCGAAGTTGATCCTAGGAAGCTAGAAGAAGAGAAGGTTCATATGCCAGAACCTCATTTCCTTGAAGGGACACCGAAGATGAATAAATGCAAAATTCAAGAATCCCTTCAAACCCTCAATGACACCCATGCCTTAATGAATAGCCTCTGTTTGAATTTGGGGGAGAAGTCTTCCATGAGAGACACGGAAGAGTTTCAGAAAGCCATGGAAAACATAAAAGGTAAATTCCTGAACCTGCTTTACGATAGAGATAGTTTGTTTGATCTTGTAGAATTGTTTCATGGTACATCCTTGAGAGATGATGAAGAGATCAGCAAGCTCAATGATGAATTAATGGCCACCCAATATTCTTTGAGAAGCACTCAAGGTGCCCTCCAAGAATCCAAGACAAAAATATTGTAGCTTCATGAAAGGTTTCAAAGATCCCCCCTACCCTCCTACTCACCATTCAGTCAACTTCATTTGGATGAAAGAATTCTTGATCATAGGGAGGAACCTCATGAGATGGTGGATCATGAGGATCATTCATTCCTATATGTGCTTGAAGAGTGTGCAGAACAATTTGATGAGAACCAAGCACTTGACTTTTTTCCAATGGAACTTGAGTTGTTCCTTGAAGACAGGCACTCTCCCATGGAAGAGTGGGATGCGAGCACCCAATTTGGACCAGCCAATAATGGAGAAGTTGCAGCCAGAAGTCTAACCACTGAAGGTTGCAGACATGCAAAGAAGGTTCACAGTTCTTTCCCACATGTCCTAGATTCAACAAAACCAATGGGGAATGAACAGTGGGTGAAAATATTCTTTTTCTTTGTGTCACATGTACAACAGTAGGATCATGATCTATCCCCATGGGTGGTAGATCCTATTGCAAAAGAGATGGCTGATTATAGCTTATATAAATCAGTAAGAAAGATCTCTGACTCATCCACTGGATGGATGAATAGAGGCATCACTGAAATGAAAAATCTGGAAGGTAAAAAGTTCACTTGTTTCTGAAATAAATTTGTTGTTATAACTGACATTGTTTTGAATTGCGAGCAACAACAAATATGTATTTTGCAGCCATTTGATGTCACTCATCCACATATGGATTGGGTGAAAGATTACCTGACAAGCATGAAATCTCCTTGCAAAATTTTTTCTGCTTATGGTCAAGGGAAGGCAGCTAAGTAGGAAAATTGCCAAGATAAATTAATTATTACTTACAGAAGTTGGCCTATGTGGAGGGAATCCACATGCTTGGAGGTATGCTTGCATTTTTTCTCCAATGGCAGAGAGATGATGTCTTCACTTGAAGAAGCATTTTTCTCTCTAGTTGGTTTGGTTGGTAGTAATTTCCTTTTAGTTATTCCCCGGATGAAAAGGCACATGTTTGATGATAGATTCTTTAAATTGATTCTGAAGATTGGGAAAAGGCAGCTGATACTTTGGGATCCTGGCATTGATTTGAGTGATAGATTGCCAAACGTGACAGAAAATTTTTGGTCACTGCAGGAGAAACAATGGGATCTAGGAATTCTACTCAAGTTATCCTAACTAGGTTGAAAATTTTGTCCATTGCTGCTTAATTACGGATATAGATTACAGTGCAATTATTCTTTTCTTCCATAGTCATTTTTTTTAAGGCTCAAGTTTAATTTTCAGACTTTTCAGTGGATGGGGACATTTATAATCAGAGTGGTGCAACAGAAGCTTGGTGGAGTCCTAACATTGCTTGAGGACAAGCAATCTTGGGAAGGGAGGACTGTCATGTCCCCAATTTTGGCTCATCTAGTACCATGGGTGAAAGGGGACAAGATCAACCCCTAAGTGAATTAAATGGTATTAATTCTATTTGCTTAGAATTAATTTTATTCTAAGTCTCACAAATTGAAAAATTTATTTATTAAAGGTAATTTTGATAAATAAAATTAATGGATAAAGAGCAAGTGGGCCAAGAGGGCACCCATGTGGAATATGTTGCCAAAATGGAGTAGAGCGTATTTTTGGAGGCAATTATACAACATGAGTTAATTAGTCATTAATTAATTGATTAAATGTTGAAGTATGAATTAATTCTGAGTTGTAATATTTTTATTAATAAATATTGCCAAGTGGTGATGATAAGGTTGGAGGAATTACTTGGAGTAGAAGTCAAGTAAACACTAGAGTCCAAAAATGTTTCCAAAATGGAGAAAAGAGGCTTATTTCAGGAAAAGCAGCATAAATCCAGGAAAAGCAGGAAAGTTGGAAAAGCAAGAAAGTTTTGAAGGTAGGAAAGTTTACAAAAGGAAGGAAAATCAGAAAAAAAAAGTGGAAAGAAAGAAAAGCCAAGCAAAACAAAGCAAGGAAAGTATGTTCATTCATGGGTGACCTATTCTCCCAGGCCACTAAGCCAAGTAACTTTCTCAACAAGTCAACATGAATTCTATAAAAGAATGATTCCAACTCCATTTCACATCTTTTGCTAGTGCGAGGAATTTTATGAATGCATTTGTGCATCCAAGACTTGGGAGATGTGCCTCTAGTCAAGCATGGTATATGTGCCCCAGATTTCTATGAGAGGATGATGGCATCCAGCCATTGTCACTAATTTTATTTGTAGGTATTGAAGCTTATCAGGTCGAAATCAGAAGTTCACATCTATCTTCATTAAGTCAGAGATTGAATCCTCCATCCTCTCTCTATTCTACAACTAGTTTCATATGTGCAAGAGGAGAGATTATTCCTTCATCTTCTGAGAGGAATCTTGGCCTCTTCCTGATGTTACAATAGAGCATTGAAGCTTCCCAGGTTGAAACAAGAGCTCTTAATGATCTTATCCAAAGACAGAAATCGAATCCGGCCTCCTCCTTCTTTTCTGCTACTATTTTCTTATGTACAAGAGAAGAGACTCTTCCTTCATCTTATGAGAGGAATTTTGGCCTACTACGGAGGTAATAATAGAGTATGTAAATTTTTGTTATCATTCACTTCAATTCAATTTACAGAACTCTCAATTATTCTCTAATTTATGCACCGCTGCTAGATTTAGCTAGATTTTGACTAGCTTCCAATGAATGGTTCATAGATTGATGAATAAAGATCCAATTGAAGACATTCCAGTTCCTATAGTTATCTAATACATATCATTTCATGATACAACCACTGTTTCAAAATTTTGATTTCATTTGAGCATCATTTGGAAGTCCATAAGTCGACCTAGTTGAGCTTTCCCGAATTGCCAAATTACTAGTTTTGTTATTATACTTGCTCATATCTGCATAATACTTTATGGAATGTTATTATATGAATAAATGAATATAAATGAATTATTATTAACCTCTCTTATGCCCACAACAACCTTTTCCAATCCTCAGTAAAATGTCCCTATTCATACTAGTGTGCATATGTTGAGAACCCCAGGAGCATTGGAGTAGAGTTCAGCTGGGATGTTATTGAAAGATAAATGGTCTCAGTAAGTTGTGCAGAGGTATAAATCCATATCAGAAGCACCCATCCATCCATAGCCTTTGACCTTTCCCATATCTAGCAATTCTAGCTTCCACGGTCACGGTTTCAGTCAATTTAAAGGAGTCTTGAGTTTTGCATCACTATCCTAAGTTGGTAAATAAAGTGGTATCCTTGCTGCTGCACACATCCATACAAATTCCATTGCTTAATTTCATCCCTACCATCCTCATTCATTGCCTTAGTCCCCGTCACTTACATCCTGCTTAGTTTGAGAAATTGCCTAAGAAATTGACTAGTAAAATCTTGTCAAAAATCAGAGTTGGAGATAATATTTTGGCCAAATATTGGCCGAAATATTACACCTTTGTCCTCCTAGGCCAAGGTCATAGTACTTAGTAGAGTCTAGGTGCTTTAGGTTTGGGTCCCTTATCTTCAAACCTTTAAATGGAAATTTAGAAATGCTTTAGCAAGATAATTTTGCTAAGTAAGCCTGACATGATCAAACATCCATTCCTTACCCATCCACCGCCCCGCTTATAAGATGGGTCAAATACATTTCAATACATTCTTACTCTCCTTAGAAAATTCCATCAGACTTGAGTATAAGATATAAACACATACAAACTTTAAATATTAGTATTAGCATACATTTGAGATTTTAACCAAATCACTATGGAAAACATTAGTGTGATAAGCGAGAAATGGAAACATCTAACACACAAGGACTGATATAAACTTTCTAGCATTTAAGACATTATGATTTTATTACTCTTTTAGGCATTATCATTAATAGCAGAAAAATTTTAAATTTTTACTGTTTAGGGACATTACAAAAGATTAGATATCTTGAAAAAGGAAAAATAATTAAAAGTAGATTAAAGAATTTAATAAAAGAATATTCTTATTTATTTTTATTATTATTTTAGAAAAGAGAAAAACTTAGAGGACATTGTGTCCATCTACTAGGAAATGTATGAACAAAATTATTAATGAATAAACTTATTAGTAAGAAGAATACAACTAGGAATCTAATAGGAACCACTCCACCTACATCCCACTGATTTACGGATTAGATAAATTAACTAAGGAGACAACAAGGAGACAATGTAGGGATTTAGGTGCACACTTAAAGATGAAGTGACACTTGTTTTATGAGAATAAATACTAGAGAATTATTAAATTAAATAATAATTTTGCATAAAGAGACACTTGGCATGGATATTTTGGCTATAAAAGAAAGGGAGGAGAAGGAGAATGGAATCTCTTGCTCCCTAGTGTTAGATGGGCACCGTAATTGAGAAATTATCTTGTGATTCTTGTGAGTTGGGTTCAACTTGTCCAAAGATTGGGGGATCCCCATGGAAAGCTTGCATTGTGTGTTCTTACGACCCCAAAATGCTCGGGGGTTCAAGGGAAGAAGAGTACCCCTGATATGGTAGGGAGGTCAACTGAGAGGTCTTCGATAAATCAGGAGATTAGATGTCTAAATCGAAGCGGCAAGGAATGTCACCTACAACCATCGGAAATGAGGTATATTGTTCCATTTTATGTACAAGTTGAGTTTTAGCATTTGTATTTATGGTTTCACATTTGATTTTCAAGATTTAAATTTTTTTATATGATGTTAGTATTATATAGAAATCCTTTTTGGGGACCTCGAAATGGGGGGTTGCTATATTTGGTATCAGAGCCAGTCGAGCCTTGAGGGCACCAGACTCATATTTCTATCAGGGGTCTTGTGGGTGATTCATGGAGATCGACGACGGAAATGAAGTTGTGATTCTTGTCAAGTTGAATTCTCGATCAGAACAACTTTTCTATAGGTTCTTCTTTATTAAAATATTGTAGGTTTTATTTGCTTTGTCGAAGCTAGAATTTTTGAGATTTATCAGTTTATATTTCTATTATGATGTTGAGAAGAAGTATTTTAATTCTTTGTTTTAAACTTAGCTAATAATCTGCATATATATAGAGAGAGAGAGAGGATTTAGATTTGACTTTAGAATTTAAATTTTGAAATCCTTGTGTTATACCAAAGTAGAGTATTTATGGGTAATAAAAAAAAATTGCAACCTCTGTATAGATCGCAATCTTAGATCTCCTTTGTATATCAATTTTTCTTTTGACTTCCATGATATCTTGAATCAAATACCAAACCCTAGCTATGATCAAACAAAGGAAAACACTCCATGCTTGCTGAAGCTACATGAAATAGTTCCTGGAATTTCGCAGAACACTTGCGGGTATATATACTAGCACAACCACTTAACTTGTGGCAGGTGAACACTGATAAGTCACAAGTTAAGTGCTATGAACAAGTTATTTGTCACTTGTTCTACATGCTTAGTTGTAATCATCTATTATTTATGCCTCAAATACCTGTTACCTTCTTAGTTAAATGGGTTTTCACTACCTGTTATCCATGCATGAGCTACTTAGGTACCAGTATTTTTTATATTCTTTTATAATTGTTTATTTAGAATTTTGAACGACGACCATATAATCAATCTGGACAATACACTTCTTCCATCCTCTTTCAATCTAGGAAAAGCATAGATGGTATTCCACCCCAAATTCTAAGATATAAACACCTATCCATATAATTATATAACAGTTAAACAAAAAGGAAAAATGGCAAAAAGATTAGGCTGCAAATATACACATGGCTTTGAAAATAAGGTTTACTATAGGCTTCTCTAGAAATACAAATATCCTCATTTCCTCCTTCCTCAGGATTATTCTGCACGCAATGAAAACAAAGAAAGATAAAGTACTTTAGAAGAGGCCAATTCCATATAAATCAAATAGTTGATTATCGAACTCAACATAAAGCTCTCATGACTTAACTCACTTGAAGAGACGTAATCTCTATGCATAGAAATATTCAAGACCCACTTCACATGAACCATCCAAAAGAGGAGTAGGGTATAGCCTTTACATGATATGGGTGAAAACGCAAAGTTGGGTAACACTTCCGTGAGAATCGGGTGCCCAAGCAACATAGCAGAAGCTATTCGGCCGAAGAAACATATTTATTCAGCCGAATAACGTTTGTTATTCGGTCGAAACTATATTTGTTTGGCCGAATAATCGATCATTTATTCGGCTGAATAACGTTTAAAGGTGAACCGTTTAAATTGAAGGAGACCTCAAAATATGTGCAAACACATAACCGACCAGTAATTTTGACTGGTGGTTCTATGTTTATTCGACCAAATAATTATTCGGCCGAATAATTCTTTGGCCAAATAATTAATCGGATGAATAATTATTCTGTAAAAAAGGTTAGCTGCGGCCCACATTGGACATTTTACGCTCTGCAGTTGACTGGCCCCTGCCTGTCTCCCCACCAGTCACTGCCAGACCCCGCTTGTCGCCTCACCTTTTGTCGTCACCTGTTGTCCCTGTGTGTTGACGTCGTGGAGATCTTCCACCCCCCCGACATGGAGATCCGCCACCTTATTGGCCTCGTCTCGGCGTGGAGATCCTCCACTCTATCGGCCTCCTCTTGGCATGGAGAGCCGCCACCCTTCCGGCCTCCTCTTAGTGTGATTATTTCTCCCCTTTCGGTCTCCTCTCGACGATATTTTGTCGCCCCTTTCGGCCTCCTTTTGGCCTGGTTTTGTCGCTGCTTTCGGCTTCGTCTCGACCTGGTTTTGTTGCCCCTTTCGACATTGTTCTGTCACCTCTTTCGACGTGTGGAGTCTACCAGTTTAGGGTGCTTGTTCAGCACATAGTTGGACAACGTCCAATTTGCATGGTGGTTGGTCATCGTGGAGTTGGACAATGTCCAGTGAAGGTAATGTAATTTTTTCCTTCTTTTTGTTAATTTTCATATTTTCGGTGTTGTCAATGTTATTTCTACTTTTTATACATTATTGGCAGGTGTTGTTTCATTTTTTCAATGCTCGGCTTCGTTTTGCTTCCTTTGTTGTTCGGCTTCGGTCACTCGAGTTTGGTTTTGTAAGGGTCTTTCAGTAGTGAAAAATAAACAGGTATGCCTTCTAATTAAAAATTAAATATAGGTTTGCTAAACTCTCAATTAATTTGTCAATTTAAATTATGATAAACGGTTTTTCAGTTGGTGAGTGTTGAACTCTATCCACATGGACAGAGTTCATGAACTCTGTCATGCCCACTTTATTGAACTCTGTCGACATGGACAGAGTGTATGAACTCTATCCACATGGAGATAGTGCATGAACTCTACCCACATGGACAAAGTTCATTAACTTTGTCCACATGGACAGAGTTCATGAACTCTTCCCACTTTATTACTGTTATATAATTTTGTAAGGTGCACAATAGATGGTGAATTAAGTATTATTGAATAATTTTAATGGCAGATATTGTGTTTAAAAAAACATTTTCTATTTTACACATTTTTTTTACAAAATCAATAAATTTAGTTTTTAATAAGTTCAAAATGGTTATTTATCCCTAAAATTTATTATGTTGGGATATAATCATCTTTAACTAGCATTATCAAATAATATTACAAATAATCATCCATAAAAATCATTTAGTATTTCCCATTACGCCATCATAATGTTACATAACATAGTTTCCAAAAATAGAGTTCATGTACTCTGTCCACATGGACAGAGTTCATGAACTCTGTCCATGTGGATAGAGTTCATAGATCCATATATTACCCAAAATTTCCAACACCGAAAAGACAATTGTACACCAAACAAAAAATTATTATCTCAGATTCGAAGTTAATTCCTTTATTGTGGAGATTTTATTAGTCTCCTCATTGCCCTGGTGTTTTTAATAAACCATAGGAGTTGGAATAGGTCAAGTGAGCACACAATGACCCTCTACATAGTTTGGGCGGAGGCTTCTTTTGAACCAATAGTGATTTCCTCATGTTTTTACCTTCTCTTGCTAGCTTAGATAAAACAAGGAGTGGTGCCTCTAATTCGGAGAATGGGACAACGTTTCAAAGTTTGTGGTATGATTTATTTGGACTTAAAATAAATATTTGTATGTCTAAATATCAAATAAGTTATTAATTTAGGATTTGAATTAAGATTTAACATGTTCATGAACTGATTCCTTGACATAAAAAATGTAACCTTCACTTAATATTTAACCATATTAGTTCCATTCATTTAAAACATCAAAAACACTTAAAAAATTGGCACATTAATTCTTCATACATCCAACAATATTAGCTATACTCATTTTAAAAACTATTAGATGATATTAGGTATATTTAGGTCCGTATTAAAGAACTTAGTTTCTTTAGCAGCTAGGTCTTAGAATTTGTAGAATTAACATGTCGAATTTGTATATGTTATGAGTTGATAGTTGTGTAAGTGTAGATATCATATCAAATGGAAAGAGAGCAGTCTTTGAGGCAAAAGCGTAGGAGGTCATCACATTATTCGAGAGTTGGTGTCCCAATTGATAATCGAAGGTTGTCGACTTCACCTCGGGATTCAAGCTTATTGTACAGTTCACATTCATTCGATCATCAGCAAGGCGATAGGAGTACAGATGGTTCCCCTTTATCTTATATGGGAGAACGTCGATCTCGACCTTCTGTCGGTATGAACATCAATCTTTTAATACATGTATAAATTGTATTTTTGTGTGTATGCAGTTTGTACATGTTTACACATAACTTTGTTTGTATTTGAAGCAGAGAGGGAGGAAGATCGAGCAAGGTAGACAGACATGGGTGTAGAGCAAGGTCCCTAAGAGGCTCGTCATTTTACACAGGGTGACGAAGGTCGAGCCAGGATGCAATTTGTTGAACTAGCCGAGGGTTGTACACCCATAACAACTTATCCATCTAATTTATCTGCGGAGCTTCCATGGGAAAGTGGTATTGCACAAATGACCCTTGAAAGTTGTAAATCTCACTATGATAGGTTGCAACATGATCTTTCTTGTTTGGATCTCCTTTCAGAGAACAAACAAAGTATAGAGATGTTTTTGGGATCATTACAAAAATTCATTGAGGTATATGAGGATCTTGGACCAACAACAGATGGTTTTGTTGACTTGATGCAGAGAAGAAGGTCCCAAGGGATGGGTCCAGATAAGTGGGTTGTTGTGAAGGAGAGAGTGACCAAAGAAGAGGCCATGGGAATGTTTAACTTCAAAGAGGGCCTAAAGCGAAAAGCATTGAAAGTGCAATATTTTAAGCACCCTCATCTTGCACATCATTTATATGATCGGTTCCTTGCAGCCTATGGTCGGTTTCCATGGAATGATGAGGTTTCTAATTATTTTGCCATATTTTTTTATGCCGAGTTTGTTTTAAATATGAAGCTAGACTATACGGATATTCATTCCGACTTTTACGAAGTTGGAAAGGGGCGAATATACGATAGAAAAGGTGCTCTTATATATCCCACTACTCTTCGACCTCCACCTCAGATATCGCGCCCACCTAGGCTTGTGACTTACAAATCAGAGATGGATCCCACATCAGAACTTGGGATAACTACAAGGCATGTTGTTGCTGAAGGCTTAACTTTGGCATTAGTAGGATTTGGTGTAGGATTGAGTCGAGAGAGGGCTCGAGCAACTATTTGGTAAAATTTTGTTTACAAAAGGAACGATGAGTTAGATGGAATGAGCATTGAAGATCTCAAGGCTTATGCTATAGTTTGTCGTGATATAGCTTCGGATGTCGTGTCCAATGACACATCAAATTTAGGAGAGGTTTGTGTACTTTCAATCTATTTAATTTTTTTATTCATTTTGAATTGAACTTTTTGTTACATTATATCTATGTTGATATTATGCATGTTTTGATGTATAGTAATAAATACATTATGCAAATGTTTATTGGTTGCAATTTTCTAGAATGTTGAATGAACATAATTTTGGAGTCTCCACTATTGAAAATGTTGAAAATGTAGAAGAGCATCTCGGAGATGTATATTTATTATTTACGTATTTATATTTATGTTTGAAAGATATTTTATCCTTTTTTTTTAATTTAACTATGTATGTTATTGTTAATTTGACTTATCCATGTAGGTTACTTTAGATTCAAACTTTTTAGATGATTTTCCATCTTGTGTGAGCTAATGATTTTAATCCTTTTGTTACGGTTTTAAGTTAATTACTTAATTTTAGTTTTTTTTGCTTACACTATGTTTTATTTATTAACAAAATTTAAATTTTAAGGAAGAGAACATATGGAAATTGGCGGTGAAAATATAGGTTCCTTGATGGATGTGGATATTGGCACCGTTGAGTTAATTTTGTTCATATTTTAACTGTTCTATGATATATAAGTTTAATATTTTATTTTTTTGAATTTATTTTAAAATAGTTTAAGTAATTTATGATATTCATAAATTGTTTTTATACATGTTGCAGCTTGGGTCTCTTCGATCTCTTTGAGGCAAAGGGAAGACTCCAGTGGAGGGGTCTCTTCGATCTATTCGAGGAAAATGGAATACTTCAGTGGAGGATAGTGGTGGACTTGCATTTAGAGAATTTGAGGTAATTTTGTTAATAATTGAATTGTTCTTTGATATATGTTTAATATTTCAATGTTTGAATTTAGTTTAAAATTGTTTAAATAATTTATGATATTCATAATATGTTTTTATACATGTTTTAGGTTGGGTCAAGTCCAAGGGAAGACCCTAGTGGAGGATAGTAGTGGACTTCCATTTAGAGAATGATATATATTGCTATTTTTTTTGTTGATATATATATTGTAGTTTTGAACATCGAGGATCTTTATTTTTGGATTATACATATGTACATTGAACTCACATGTTCATGAATGTTTTTATTATTATTATATACATGTACATTGAATTTACATATTATGTGTGGTAAATGTTTAGAATGTATGTATTATTAAATTTACGTATGTGTGTAGATGTAAAAAAATTTCAGTATTGCGATGTAAATAATGAGAGGAATGTTAGGGATGAATGTTAGGAAGTTTTGATAGGAATGTTAAGAATGAATGTTATGTTCATGTTAAAAATGAATGTTAGGAACTTTTGATAGGAATGTTAGGAATGTTAGGAATGTTAAGAATGAATGTTATGAAGTTTTGATAGGTGTAATGTAATGTTAGGAATGTTAAGAATGAATGTTAAAAATGTTAAGAATGGGTGTTAAGAATTTAGGAAGTTTTGATAGGAATATAAGAAAGAATGTCAGGAAGTTTTGATAGGAATGTAAGGAATGTTAAGAATGGATGTTAAGAATTTAGGAAGTTTTGATAGGAATGTAAGTAAGAATGTTGGGAAGTTTTGATAGGAATGTAAGGAATGTTGAGAATGAATCTTAGGTTCAAGTTAAGAATGAATGTTAGGAAGTTAGTTAAGAATGAATGATTGAAAGTTTTGATAGGTGCAATCTTATGTTTGAAATGTTGAGAATGAATGTCAGGAATGTTAAGAATGGATGTTACGAATGAATGTTAGGAAGTTAGTTAAGAATAAATGTTTGGAAGTTTTGATAAGTGCAATCTTATGTTTGGAATGTTAAGAATGAATGTCAGGAACGTTAAGAATGGATGTTACGAATGAATATTAGGAAGTTTTGATAGGATATGAAGTTTTGATAGGAATGTTAAGAATGAATGTTATGAAGTTTTGATAGAAATGTTAGGAATGTTAAGAATGAATGTTAGGTTCAAGTTTTGATAGGAATGTTAGGAATTTTTGATAGGAATGGTAGGCAGTTTTGATAGGTGCAACCTAATGTTAGGAATGTTAAGAATGAATGTTTGTTTTATATATAGAATCTTGGTTTCAACATAAAACTTGAATTTCATATAAATGATAAATTGAAATTTGTATAAATGATTCATATTTTCAATTTTTAACTAATGATTCATATTTTCAATGTTTACGTACATTTTGTTAGTTGGTGAACTAAAGATGCTGCTAAAATCATGGCAAATGAGAATTTAATGATTTTTTGTTTTTTAATCATAAGCAAATATTATAGGACTATGAAGCTTATGCTAAATTAGAGAAATGATTTTAGATTACAATTTGATGAATTTTCATCGATTTGTTGTAAATAATCATTGCTCTAATTTAGCATAAGCTTCAAAATCCTGGAATCCTTGCTTGTGATTAAAAATCAAATGATTGTTATCTCCATTTGCCATAATTTCAATTATGTGAACATACACAAGTGATATTCTAAAAAACATAATGGTTCATATTTATATGGATTGTTGAGGCCACCACAAAACTAGTAATGGATCAAGAATAATAATTTCTCATTTATTAAGTACATTAGAGTAGCATGAAATGGAACAAATGAATACAAAATCTAGCAGGTTTCTCGGTGATTCCTCACTTACATCATTCAATCAAAAGTAAAAATTTGGGGCGGGGTGTGGGGACATCCACATCTGTTATCTCATCCCTTAAGTGGTCTAATAGACATATGGGGACTCGAATAAAGTAATGTTAGGATATTCCTATACTCCATCCTAGTCCCACCAGTATTTTGATCATTTACATTTTTCAGTCCTGCATGCACCTTTAGGGTTTGCATGCATTCTAGGGTTTGCATGCATTTTGAATGTATCCCAGTCATCAGTCCAGCACCTAGCCATTAGTTAGCCAGCCCCCAGGAGCTTCTCAATATTCAGTTTTAGCCATCCAGTTGCTTAATGCGCCCTTCTTCCTTGATTTTAGGGAGCAACTCTCCCTTCTTCACCTACCAGTCCAGTTGTCACTCAGTTACAGTCAGTTACACTCAGTTACACTTAGTTACACTCAGTTACACTCAGTTACACTTAGTTACATTGAGTTACACTCAGTTACACCTACCAGAGTTAGTTTGACTGATGGTTGACAGTTACTTGAGCATTGATGACTCCACTGATGATGATGAAGACTTCTAGTTGCGCTCCGATGATCATGAGGACACCTAGTTGTGCTCCGATGACACTCTATTGATCTTATGATCACTCTGAGAGGCTAATTTGAATTGCCACCTTAGGCATTCGAATTCTCTCTACCATTTTACTATTTATTTGTCCATACTGTGATTAATTAATTAGTGTGTGTGAAGTATTATTGCTTCTATCCGAGTTCTACTATACCATATTATTATGTTGCTCATTATACTGTATTGTTCACTCTTCTTCTATTTTCCTGCTTAATCATAATTACTCTTGTGAGGTATACATCGTCTCTTAGATCTGCTGTGAGGATTTTCACATGGTATCAGAGCATGTTGAGAGTATTGTTTATCTCCATTCTTGAGAGTTTTTTGCAGGTTATTACCAAGATTTCGAGTGCAGCAGTTGCAGCAGTTTCTACATTTTTGCAGTAGTAGCAGTTACAGTTATTCTAGATTGTTTTTGCAGGTCCTCTACAGCTTCAATGTATTCATCAGGAATTACTCCTCTTGATCCACTCAACTATGATGAATGGAAACCAAGAATGATAGCAGACTTGAAGATCCATGATCTCTTTGATTGTTCTTTTGAAAGAGAGTTCAAATCCTCTGATGAGAAGATTGACTGGTTGAATAAAGGTGACATGCACATTGGAAGAATGAAGCTTACTATGCTGGATTACATATTGCTCCCAATCATTATTGATATTGAAACTCCAAAAGAGCTATGGGCTCACCTGGATGAAAAATTTGGCAGAAAGAATGAAGGATTTGGTCCAAACCCCTTCAAAAGCAAGCAAAGTGATGCATTCGCTCCTCTTGATGGTCTCTCAGATCATGAACCAGTATCATCTCATATTGAAGTTGTTGACAAAGAACTTGCAGATTCTCCACTCATGCTCAAACTTTCTTCTCTTTCTTTGCCAGCTCACACTCTAGATATTGCAGAAGGTCCTAAATCCTCTCTTGCACCAGAGTCTGTTGGTTTGCATCATGATCACATGATTATTTCGGAGGTCAAAACAGCTTTTGAAGGTAATGCATTCACTCCTCTCCAGCTAACTCCTCTTTTATACTACTGTATGATCATAATTCCATGCTTTCAGAAGGTCATTGAAGAATATGGCCATTGCCATTCGCTTGGGATAATTCCTCATGCATCTACTGGTTTTGATCTCACCTCTCATGGTTCAAAGGAGATCTCAAGAAACCATGATTCAAGTCTTGGATCTAATTTGGATTCTAAGCAATTACTTCTTGGGATAATTTCTCATGCACATGATAGTTTTGATCTCACCCCTACTGGTTCAAAGGAGATCTCATGAAACTGTTTTTTAAGTCTTAAATCTGATTTTGATTTCAAGCAAACATGTAATAGTTATTTTTGGCATAATCTCACCCATGGTGGTTCGAAAGAGAAGATAAAAGACTATATGCACTTTCACAGATTTGATCCTACCTCAGCTAATTCGAATCACAGGTTCAAGGATCATTCTCATACTGTTGGATTTGTTCTCATCACATTCGATCTGAAGAGCAAGTACAAGCACATGCTTTTTGAGCATGATCCACTTCTTCCCAAGAAGAAGATACCTCTAGACATATGACCAAGCATCACACATGCTTGAGTTTGGAGCATTTATTTTTATGTGTGCCTTACAGTCTATTTTTTGAGGAGGGGGTATGTTTCCCATGAAATTTTTCCACTTCCTTGGTTTATTGATTGTTATTATTCATTGTATTGGGTGACCTTTGGTCTTAGTTACCAGGGCCTAGGATGGATTAAGGGGGGGTGTTAGGATATTCCTATACTCCATCCTAGTCCCACCAGTATTTTGATCATTTACATTTTTTAGTCATGCATGCACCTTTAGGGTTTGCATGCATTTTGCATGCATCCCAGTCATCAGTCCAGCACCTAGCCCTCAGTTAGCCAGCCCCCAAGAGCTTCTCACTATTCATTTTTAGCCCTCCAGTTGATTAATGCGCCCTTCTTCCTTGATTTTAGGGATCAACTCTCCCTTCTTCACCTACCAGTCCAGTTGTCACTCAGTTACACTCAATTACACTCAGTTACATTGAGTTACACTCAGTTACACCTACCAGAGTTAGTTTGGCTGATGGTTGACAGTTACTTGAGCATTGATGACTCCACTGATGATGATGAAGACTTCTAGTTGCGCTCCGATGATCATGAGGACACCTAGTTGTGCTTCGATGACACTCTATTGATCTTATGATCACTCTGAGAGGCTAATTCGAATTGCCACCTTAGGCATTCGAATCCTCTATACCATTGTACTATTTATTCGTCCATACTCTGATTAATTAATCAGTGTGTGTGAAGTATTATTGCTTCTATCCGAGTTCTAATGTACCATATTATTCTGTTGCTCATTATACTATATTGTTCACTCTTCTTCTATTTTCCTACTTAATCATAATTACTCTTGTGAGGTATACATCGTCTCATAGATCTGCTGTGAGGATTTTCACATGGTATCAGAGCATGTTGAGAGTATTGTTTATCTCTATTATTGAGAGTTTTTTGCAGGTTATTACCAAGATTTCGAGTGCAGCAGTCGCAGCAGTTTCTACATTTTTTGCAGCAGTAGCAGTTGCAGTTATTCTATAATTTTTTTGCAGGTCCTCTACAGCTTCAATGTATTCATCAGGAATTACTCCTCTTGATCCACTCAACTATGATGAATGGAAACCAAGAATGATAGCAGACTTGAAGATCCATGATCTCTTTGATTGTTATTTTGAAAGAGAGTTTGAATCCTCTGATGAGAAGATTGACTAGTTGAATAAAGGTAACATGCACACTGGAATAATGAAGCTTACTATGTTGGATTACATATTGCTCCCAATCATTATTGATATTGAAACTCCAAAAGAGATATGGGCTCACCTGGATGAAACATTTGGCAGAAAGAATGAAGGATTTGGTCCAAACCCCTTCAAAAGCAAGCAAAGTGATGCATTCACTCCTCTTGATGGTCTCTCAGATCATGAACCAGTATCATCTCATATTGAATTTGTTGACAAAGAACTTGCAGATTCTCCACTCATGCTCAAAATTTCTTCTCTTTCTGTTCCATCTCACACTCTAGATATTGTAGAAGGTCCTAAATCCTCTCTTACACTAGAGTCTGTTGGTTTGCATCATGATCACATGATTATTTCGGAGGTCAAAACAGCTTTTGAAGGTAATGCATTCGCTCCTCTCCAGCTAACTCCTCTTTTATACTACTATATGATCATAATTCCATGCTTTCAGAAGGTCATTGAAGAATATGGGCATTGCCATTCGCTTGGGATAATTCCTCATGCATCTACTGGTTTTGATCTCACCTCTCATGGTTCAAAGGAGATCTCAAGAAAAGATGATTCAAGTCTTGGATCTAATTTGGATTCTAAGCAATTATTGCTTGGGATAATTTCTCATGCATATGATAGTTTTGATCTCACCCCTGCTGGTTCAAAAGAGATCTCAAGAAACTGTTTTTTAAGTCTTAAATCTGATTTTGATTTCAAGCAAACATGTAATAGTTATTTTTGGCATAATCTCACCCATGGTGGTTCGAAGGAGAAGACAAAAGACTATATGCACTTTCACAGATTTGATCCTACCTCAGCTGATTCGAATCACAGGTTCAAGGATCATTCTCATACTGTTGGATTTGTTCTCATCACATTCGATCTGAAGAGCAAGTACAAGCACATGCTTTTTGAGCATGATCCACTTCTTCCCAAGAAGAAGATACCTCCAGACATATGACCAAGCATCACACATGCTTGAGTTTGGAGCATTTATTTTTATGTGTGCCTTACAGTCTATTTTTTGAGGAGGGGGTATGTTTCCCATGAAAGTTTTCCACTTCCTTGGTTTATTGATTGTTATTACTCATTGTATTGGGTGACCTTTGTTCTTAGTTACAAGGGCCCAGGATGGATTAAGGGGGGGTGTTACGATATTCCTATACTCAATCCTAGTCCCACCAGTATTTTGATCATTTACATTTTTTAGTCATGCATGCACCTTTAGGGTTTCATGCATTCTAGGGTTTGCATGCATCCCAGTCATCAGTCTAGCACCTAGCCCTCACTTAGCCAGCCCCCAAGAGCTTCTCACTATTTAGTTTTAGCCCTCCAGTTGCTTAATGCGCCCTTCTTCCTTGAATTTAGGGAGCAAATTTCCCTTCTTCACCTACCAGTCCAGTTGTCACTCAGTTACAGTCAGTTACACTCAGCTACACTTAGTTACAGTCAGTTACAGTCAGTTACACTTAGTTACATTGAGTTACACTCAGTTACACCTACCAGAGTGCTGGCTTGGTTTTGCAACTAAGCTTAGTGCTATGGGCACCTGCTAACTAGTAGTAGCAGTTTCAATAGAAATAAATAACAATAAACTAAATTTAAACTAAACTAAACTAGAATGTGCATTTTGAATTAAAAAACAAGAACAATAAACATAAAAAATAATTTTTGTATTGACAATGGGGCAAGAAAATGCTTGCAATAACAATACCTCCAAGTGATGAAGGTTGTTGAATGGCTCCAATGGTGAGTAGCTCCAATCTCCGATGGGTCCTTTCTCCAAGGTTGCTACAATGGCCAAATACTCAAGGGAGATTTTGGCAGCATGAGGATAGGAATATGGATGGATGTGAAATGAGGAGCCCCTACCACCTTTTTATAGGTTTTGGTGGTGGGGAATACCATTTGTGGTTTTGTGGAAACCAATGGTATTGACCAACATGGTTTAGGTACTTTTCCCTCCTTTTTTTCTTTTTTGAATAAAATTAATATTTTTATTCCCTTTTTAATATTTTGGGAATTCGGACCCTTTTTTAGGAAAAATAATCTTTTTGAGTGGGAAAAAGGGGTGTACTAACGTCTTTTGGTGACCTTTTGTTGGCTTCAAAGGCTCAGATGGTGGAAAAGTGGACAAATGGGTCATGTGAATAAGGGAATGAGCTAGTGAACACTTTTTAGGTGTTAACAGATTGCCCCCTGATGTGTGAGGGCAGGAGCTCATCGTATGGCCGATAGACATCATAGTTCTTTTGTCTTTTTTTCTGGATTTTTGGGGAGGAGAAAAGACCGATTGGAGACTAGATCCGCGTCCCATGGAAGGTGCAAAAAATAAACAAATATTACATGGCCTCAATATGAATGAGGGATAATCTCTGATAATGGACGAGGCGGGCATACCCATGCTCGTATCATGACATATACATAACAATTAGTCCCAAGAAGGGGGATCTAATACATAAAAAATATACTGGTACATCATAATCGTCCAGAGGGTACATTATTTTGGGATGTACCCATGATCATGACATGGCTGATCTCAATAACTGATACACTGGAATAACTGATAAACTGCTGAAACTGAAGGTGTCCAATATCTGTAGGGACGCAATGACTATGAGCCATCTATGGGAACTATATGTGACTGTATAGTCGAGGGAGTATAAAACTGGTGTACATCTGAATACTGTCGCCATGCGCAACCCGAATATCTATAGAAAGAAGTGTAACAGGGTGAATCCATAGGTAGACTCTCAAATGTTGAGGAGTCAGGTGGTATCCGGGGTCTTCGACTAATAACTGAGCAGACCAATACCCTGTGCGAGTCTCAACAATGCGATCAAGGTGTTGAAGTCGAGCATGTGAGAAACAACCATTTGGAGAAGCACTAAGGACTCTTCTCGAAATGATTCGTAGGCACTCATCATAAATGGTGATGAGTCCAAGACACAGGGAACTCTAGGTCTATCCTCTGGAATAAATTTGGTTGTCGTCGACAGAGGGAGACCAGAAACTAACAAGGCAATGATGTTTCCTTGATAGGAGCGCGAGGTGTAGAACTGAAGTCTGGTTGTACTGATGGTAGGACTGACATACTTGTGGGGATGGGAAGTAACTGGGGTCATATAGTGGGTAGACTCAAACTTCCTCTGTTCAGAGCATGATGATATGGTTGACCTGGCAGCGTAGGGAACTGACTTATAGGTTTGACGAGCATAGCTTTTAGGGACTGAAGGGTATGTATTGACTCTGGGGGGGTCAAGCTGATGGGTGCTGTCGAGGGATTCGCAGGGTGACATACTGCAGAATACTCTGAACAAAGGCGACCAAAATGGGGAAGCTGCTATATGAGTAGACGTGATCTGTTGTGGCACCGAGAAGCACCATTGGTTCCTTCGTCGTAGTTTTAATGAGCTCCAAGAAGGTATAAAAGTGTGCTCTGAAATGGTACTGTCCTGTGGATTTGTGAGCCCAGGACTATTCATGCTCATTGGTGCTTTCATTTTTAAGGAGTCTGAAAACGATAAGAAGACTCAACAGTGGTTATGACTACTGTCCTGTTGGTTTTACGAGCCCAGGATGGTGATTGCTCGTGGTCTCTTTCATTTTTAGAGAGTCTGAAAGAAGTAAGGGGACTCCATTGGTGTTCTTTTTCGTAAATTTAGTCTCCAAGGCCCGAAAAAGCATAAAATGATGCAGATGGAGAACTCTTCTAGCCGATGTGACTAGAGTATTCCTTTTTCGTAATTAGTCTACGAGGTCCAAAAAAGGGGTAAACTTATACCAGGTAGACGTCCTTTCAGATACGTTTAGTGAGCATGAAAGGAAGCAAGCTTGCTCAGCGATCTTTTCATTGTTTTAGGAGTCAGAAAAGAGCTTAACAGAAACTCCCTAAGTTCCTTTTTCGTAAAAGGGATTGCTCGGCCCGAAAAAGGGATAAAATTATATCGAACAAAGAGGGATTGATGGGAGCGAGAAAAGGTCTCAAGCGTCATCATGTGTGCGGGATACTGGATCCGGTGACATAAAGATTGTCAAAAGGGGGCTGTGGCCGTTGTGGCACGCAAATCGAGGCAATGAGAGGGCATTTTGAAAAAATGGCCAAAAAGTATGGGCATGAGAGCGAGAAATGATCTCTAGCATCATCACGAGCGTGGAAAATTGAATCCGACCATATAAGACTTGCCAAAAATGGACGTCGGCTAATGTGGCACACGAACCGAGGCGACTGGGGGGCATGGGAAAAATGCCCGAAGAATCTGGAGGTGAGAGCGAGAAATGATCTCAAGCATCATCACGAGCGCGGAAAACTGAATCCGACGATATAAGGCTAGTCAAAAATGGACAACGGCCGATGTGGCATGCAAACCGAGGTAACAAGGGTATGAAAAAATGGTCAAAAAATCGAGCTGGTGAAAACTGGAAAAGGAAAGAATTGTCATGAAGTTCTCGCTGCGCTGATTTCAATGGTACCAATCGTTTGGATCTAGTTTGACCACCGGGATGTTGGGGTCATCGTCCAACATTTGCATGTGTTCCTGCAATGCAGGTAACTGTGGACACTGATGGGTTGGATGGCCTAACTCATCACACAACGAGCATTTTGGAGGAGCACGGAATACGGGGGGAGGTTTAACTGCCTTGGGTGGGGGTACCGTAGTGTATGGTTTTGGGCCTCTGCCCCCAGTGGGCCTGATGAGAGGAGGGGGATTCGTCGATGACGAAGGAGTAGTGATACCGGGAGGTGGTTGAGTGGAAGTAACAATGGGTTTCACCGGTTGCAGGATGACATTTGGTGTCGGTGGGGGAACGGGAGGAGAAATATACCACACGGGTAATCCCAATGTTAACCCGGGTAGACTAAGGGTAGCCATAACCAGGGAGCTTACTACACCCGAAAGAGGAAATAGAAAGGGGATAGTGTGGATGGGTGTAACCCCAATGTGACTAGAGACCAATGGTGGTTTGGGTAACAAGGAGGGTTGATTACCAGGTGTTTGTGAAAGAGTGCAAAGATTAGCGACGTGGGTCTTCGGTGACGGTGGTGGAATGACCTGGAATGTAAAAGTCATCGGCGCTTCGGAGTATAGTCCGGGTCCTACTGAGGAAACGAATGAGGTATTTGCACCACAAACAAGTTGTTCAACCATGGGGAGAACATTTTCAGGTGTGGCGGGGGCCTTGGGATCGTAGTAGGTGAGTTGATCGACCTTGACCACGCATCCCTCATGGGGGAACTGCATGGTACGAAAAACGGATGAGGCAATAGCCCGCATGGCGTACATGTAGCTGCGGCCAAGTAAAAGGTTATAATCGAGTTGCACATTGATCACTTCAATGTCAATGAGTACGGGTTTCCCAGCCAGTTGGATGGGGACATTAGGTAAGATACCCTGGGGTTGTGCCGAACGGCCGTCATAGGCTCGCAACGCAGTGGTGGAATGCTGGAGAGTAGGGGATCCCAACTTCTTCCAAACGAATGTGGACATGACGCATGTAGAGGCCCCTTCATCGATAATGCACCAATGGATGACAAGATTCCGAACAGAAACGGAAACTTGGAATGCTAAAGAGGAAGGCAGGCGTGGTTCAGACTGGTCTGAATCGAATGCGATCAGCTGTGAATCATTGGGGTCAATGGCGCCAATGGCAGAGAGCAGAGTCTTGCGCTGTGAAGGACAGTTTTTTAAGACCTCTAAAGTAGACATGGCTGTAGGAGACTGGGCTAAGTCGTCTACGATGTTGTAATTCGACGCAGCCCGAGCATTGGGATTATTGTTGATGCGATGAAGTGGGAAGTGAGGTGCTTTGGAAGCGCCATCAAGTGGAGACAGAGGTATACGTAACATTTGATCTGTGGGATTAATGTTAGTGTTCTTGTCGGCGGGAGGGGCTTCAGAAGTGGAGCCATATTGGTTCCGACGGGTTTGGAGGTTAGCATCGGCAGTTGACATCATCAACAAATGGTGAGTACCTAAATCGAACATGGGTTGATCAGGGGTTGCATAAGTGATCTGTTGTGGTGGCACGTTTCCCTGAGGGGGAGCTAACGGCTGAGTGTTCACTACACCCTGGTTTGGAAAGGGGTTTTGCAGCACCAAAGGTTGATGTTGAGGTGCTGGAGGGTTGGGTGGCGGCTGAGGAGCTGCTTGCCCTTGACGATGGGCATCGTCGGTCCAGAGTTGCTGAACTCGCTCCAAATGTGTGCAAGAATGCGTGTAATAACCATAGACCGCGCAGATAGAACAAGGGTGGTTTGTTCTCAGGTTATTATTTCTAGGCTGCTTAGGATTCCGATCTGGATTGCGGTTGGGAGGAGCAGCATTGTTATTCTACGGAGGATTGGGAGGTGGAGGACCTTGCTGATGTTGTTGGTTATTACCGCGGTTACGACCTCTACCACGGTTTTGTTGCGCACCTTGGTTGCGCTAGTTGTTTTGGTTCTGGGGCTGGTTGTGCTGTGTGTACACTTTCCCTTGAGCAGTGGGAGGATTTTGGTTCGCCGCAGGTGCGGGAGCAGGTTGTGGTGGATAATACACCGGTGGGGTTGGAAGTGGACCAGATACCTGCTGGGGTTATTGGTAACCCTAAGCTATTGGAGGTGTTGGGTTAGCTTCCACAGCTTGTTGTGGATAGTACACTGGTTGAGGTGCAGCTGGGGGGGCGTATGCAGGTGGTGCATGACCAAAGCACTGAGGTGGACATGAAGTTCCATGGGTGTGGTGGTGATGTGCCATGGGAGCATAAGAACTGGTTGCTCCAGACTGAGATGTAGCCCACGAAAGGTTGGGACCATGGCTAGGATGTGAAATGGAAAAGGGTTGGGGATACGAGGCCATACGACCAATGATGCCATCAGCGGCATGGGATGCCCCCGACGCATCCTGCTGGGATGACTCGCGCCGAGGGGCGTCTGGTATAATGGTATACAGATAACCCGACTGGGCGTAAATGAGATCAAATTGTTGGGCTTTGAGGATGGCCTCTTCTTCAGACTGGGGTCTTTCGGATGCCACATTCTTCGCAATGAGAGGGAGAAGGGATTTTAGAAACCAATCTAGGAAGATACGGTCGTCTAACTTGATTTTGCAGAGGCTTCGGCGTCGACGCCACTCATGAATGTGGTCAGTGATGTGGGTGGCCGTGTTCTGTCTGCAAGACAGTAGGATCTCGACGCCCGCATCATAGCGGACAGGTAACTGAAAGAACTGCAGGAAGGTCGAGGCAAGGGAGGTAAAGGTGGCATGCGTCCCATGGGGCTGCTCGATATACCACTTGGCTGCAGAGCCAGTGAAGGTGCGCTGTAATAGATGGAGGCGGACAGAGTCATCTACTATGGAGTTGGAGGAACACCATAGATGGAAGGACATGATATGGTTCTGGGGGTCCTCACCTGCCTTGCCCTCAAACTTAGGGATGTCAGAGGGGAGTTTGGTGGGCATGTGAGGCCATGCAGGATCGTGTCTGATAGGATCATTGGTGAGCCTGGCTAGGTCTGGCAGGTTCAGACTTGCCATGTACGGTAAGCTAGCAGATGTCGTGACTGGGACTGGGACATGCCTAGTCATGGTGGTATGATGTAGGGATCCAGTAGCGCCTAAAGGTATGCTAGGGATTGAAGGTATATGTCCTCCAATAGGTGTGGTCTGGTGTGGGCCAGTGCTTCCAAGTGCAACATGGTTTACACTTGGGTTAGGAATAGTAGGGGTGATTCCTGGAATCTGGGTTGTGGGAATCGGAGGGGGTATGACCCCGATGTTGGGCATACCCATAACAGGTGGTGGTCCTATGTTGGGGATTCCTATAACAGGAGGTGGCCCTGTGTTGGGCATTCCTAAGGGTGGAGTGTTGCCCATATTAGGCATACCCAAGGGGGTGGTTGCTGCCATGGATGGCACCGCAGTAGCAGGGTCTGTGGATGTCTCACCTATGGTGCTGGTAAAGAGCGGGTCAAAAGGTGTTCCATCCATAAGGTTGGTTGGAAATAACGCAGTGGGGTTTTCGCATTCTGCCTCAGAATCAGATGTGAAGTGAGGCATGTCAGAATTGGATGACTGTCTGGATGATCGACGATGTGTCGAATCGAGGGATAAGGCTCGGCGTCGGTGATGTGGCGAGCCAAGTAGACTGAACTCTGGGAGTTCGCCCTGTAGACGACGAGAGCGTCTAAAATTCTCAATGGTGAGAAAATAATTTTTTGTGTAAAAATCTGTATGTGTAAAATGGTAATGTATAAAAAACTCAAAACCCTAATGCAACCAAGGGTGCAAGAAGGGGAGTGAAAATGAAGGCTCTCTGGCCAAAAAATCAACCTCAAAAAGGCACTTATTATAGCAGCTGTGCTATAATAAGTGGAGGGATGCAACAAATGGTCAGAGTACCAACATGCAAACAGCTTCTAGAAAAAATAGGTGTAACTAGACCAAAGGTTGGTTGAATCATGCAAACACCTAACTAAAAGTATTGTGAATCAACAAACTATATTCTCTGCAAGGTGATGAAATCCAAGTCAGACAATATTGAGTGTTGAGTCAACGGCTAAATATCCCCCTACCGGGAGGAACACTAGGTAAGCAATCCTAAAGAATGGCTACTAGGATACTCCGTTCATGACATGTCAAGAAAAGGTAAATCTGTCGTTTGGTCCTTGATCGCAATATCCCAATACAGGGATATCCCGAGAACTGCGAATGGTAGCCCTTCGGTTACTGAATGGATTTCGGTATTCCACTCAGGCTTCCGGAACCATCCTCGCGACTTCAACGCTCCTAGGGGAGAGGCCTTCCCATAAACCGGTTGTGACCGTGCCAATAAATACTAAGAGATTTTAGCTCCCTAAAGGACAACAACTATGTCTCAGATGTAATAACTGAGGGGTGTTATTGGAATACAT
This sequence comes from Larix kaempferi, assembly GCA_027924585.1. NCBI lineage: Eukaryota > Viridiplantae > Streptophyta > Pinopsida > Pinales > Pinaceae > Larix > Larix kaempferi. The sequence goes on from BSBM01000402.1 coordinate 13,127,342, forward strand.
ATCCCCTCAATACTACCTAGCTACAAAGTTCTTTTAGTGTTCCCCAAGTGGGGTTAAAAGTGGGTTGAAATTAGGGTAAGTTTTAAGGCTTAGTTTAAAATTAATGTTTGAGTGGGTGCACGTGTGATATTTTAAACTGAAATTGAAAAAGTAAATGCTAAGTATTCAAAAAACAATGGATCTTTTGAAATAAAAAGCAAATATTATGACTTTTTCAATAAATGGAAATTAAATACTTTTCAAGGACTATTCAAAAAACAAAGGATCCTTTAAAATAGGAAAGCAAATAGTGTAACTTATTTCAGAAATAAATGGATTTCGTTTTCAACAATTGCTATGGGCAAAATATTAAAGAAGCAAACAGCAAAAAACTTTAATCTAGATAAAATGCAAAATAGATCCTTCTTTCAATTTCTGAAAATTTTTAAAAAGACTTTCTCACATGTGCATTCTAAATAGTAAAAATTTTCTATGGCTGTAAAATAAGCAGGATTTCTAATACTGGAAAATGTGCTATGTGGGCAGAAAATACAGTAAGAAAATAATTTTTTAAAAGATTCGGCCGAATGAAAAAATTAGCATTGCGGGTTATGACAGAAAAGCCGTGATGGACCGCGCGGGTTTCTGTCTCACAGTCACGATGGGCAGCGCGGGTTTTGACCGCGAAGCCGCGATGTGCAGCGCGGGATTTCGTCGCATAGTCGCGATGTGCAGCGCGGAAAATGTCTGCGAAGCCGCGATGTGCAGCGCACTAATGGGCCGCGAAGCCGCGGTGAACCACGCGGAAAAAGGCCGCGCAGTCGCGATTTGCCGCGTGACTGTTGGGCGAAAAGCCGCAAGGCGAAAGCTGTACGCGGATGCCGAAAGACGAAGCCGAAAATTGAGAATTTCGGGCTGTTAATGGCTAAAAAATGGGCCAAGATCTAGAACAGCAATGGCTCTGCTGTCTAGGGTGGCAGATCAATGAATTAAACTAATAAATACAATAAAAAACTAAGATCTAAAGCAAAAGTGAGATCTAAAGATGCAAAAAGCAGCGGAGTTGCCAAAAACTGTTGGCTTGGTTTTGCAACCAAGCTTAGTGCTATGGGCACCTGCTAACTAGTAGCAGCAGTTTCAATAGAAATAAATAACAATAAACTAAATCTAAACTAAACTAAACTAGCATGTGCATTTTGAATTAAAAAACAAGAACAAGAAACATAAAAAAAAACTTTTGTATTGACAATGGGGCAAGCAAATGCTTGCAATAACAATACCTCCAAGTGATGAAAGTTGTTGAATGGCTCCAATGGTGAGCAGCTCCAATCTCCGATGGGTTCTTTCTCTAAGGTTGCTTCAATGGGAAAATACTCAAGGGAGATTTTGGCAGCATGAGGATAGGAATATGGATGGATGTGAAATGAGGAGCCCTTGCCACCTTTTTATAGGTTTTGGTGGTGGGGAATACCATTTGTGGTTTTGTGGAAACCAATGGTATTGACCAACATGGTTTAGGTACTTTTCCCTCCTTTTTTCCTTTTTTGAATAAAATTAATATTTTTATTCCCTTTTTAATATTTTGGGAATTTGGACCCTTTTTGAGGGTTTTTTATGCTTTTTTAGAAAAAATAATCTTTTTGAGTGGGAAAAAGGGGTGTACTAAGGTCTTTTGGTGACCTTTTGTTGGCTTCAGAGGCTCAGATGGTAGAAAAGTGGACAAATGGGTCATGTGAATAAGGGAATGAGCTAGTGAAAACTTTTTAGGTGTTAACAGATTGCCCCCTGATGTGTGAGGGCAGGAGCTCATCGTATGGCCGATAGACATCATAGTTCTTTTGTCTTTTTTCTGGAGTTTTGGGGAGGAGAAAAGACCGATTGGAGACTAGATCCGCGTCCCATGGAAGGTGCAAAAAATAAACAAATATTACATGGCCTCAATATGAATGAGGGATAATCTCTGATAATGGACGAGGCAGGCATACCCATGCTCGTATCATGACATATACATAACAATTAGTCCCAAGAAGGGGGATCTAATACATAAAAAATATACTGGTACATCATAATCGTCCAGAGGGTACATTATTTTGGGATGTACTCATGATCATGACATGGCTTATCTCAATAACTGATACACTGGAATAACTGATGAACTGCTGAAACTGAAGGTGTCCAATATCTGTAGGGACGCAATGACTATGAGCCATCTCTGGGAAGTATATGTGACTGTATAGTCAAGGGAGTATAAAACTGGTGTACATCTGAATACTGTCGCCATGCGCAACCCGGATATCTATAGAAAAAAGTGTAACAGGTTGAATCCATAGGTAGACTCTCAAATGTGGAGGAGTCAGGTGGTATCCGGGGTCTTCGACTAATAACTGAGCGGACTAATACCCTGTGCGAGTCTCAACGATGCGATCAAGGTGTTGAAGTCGAGCATGTGAGAAACAACCATTTGGAGAAGCACTAAGGACTCTTCTCGAAATGATTCTTAGGCACTCATCATAAATGGTGATGAGTCCAAGACATAGGGACCTCTAGGTCTATCCTCTAGAATAAATTTGGTTGTCGTCGACAGAGGGAGACCGGAAACTAACAAGGCAATGATGTTTCTTTGATAGGAGCGCGAGGTGTAGAACTGAAGTCCGGTCGTACTGATGGTAGGACTGACATACTTGTGGGGATGGGAAGTAACTGGGGTCATATAGTGGGTAGACTCAAACTTCCTCTGTTCAGAGCATGATGATATGGTTGACCTGGCAGCATAGGGAACTGACTTATAGGTTTGACGAGCATAGCTTTTAGGGACTAAAGGGTATGTATTGACTCTGGGGGGCTCAAGCTGATGGGTGCTGTCGAGGGATTCTCAGGGTGACATACTGCATAATACTCTAAACAAAGGCGACCAAAATGGGGAAGCTGCTATATGAGAAGACTTGATCTGTTGTGGCACCGAGAAGCACCATTGGGTCCTTCTTCGTAGTTTTAATGAGCTCCAAGAAGGTATAAAAGTGTGCTCTGAAATGGTACTGTCCTGTGGATTTGTGAGCCCAGGACTGTTCGTGCTCATTCGTGCTTTCATTTTTAACGAGTCTGAAAACGATAAGAAGACTCTGCAGTGGTTATGACTACTGTCCTGTTGGTTTTACGAGCCCAGGATGGTGATTGCTTGTGGTCGCTTTCATTTTTAGAGAGTCTGAAAGCGGTAAGGGGACTCCATTGGTGTTCTTTTTCGAAGTTTAGTCTCCAAGGCCCGAAAAAGCATAAAATGATGCAGATGGAGAACTCTTCTAGCCGATGTGACTAGAGTATTCCTTTTTCGTAATTAGTCTACGAGGTCCGAAAAAGGGGTAAACTTATACCAGGTAGATGCACTTTCCAATACATTTAGCGAGCATGAAAGGAAGCAAGATTGCTCGGCAATCTTTTCATTGTTTTAGGAGTCAAAAAAGAGCTTAACAGGAACTCCCTAAGTGCCTTTTTCGTAAAAGGGATTGCTCGGCCCGAAAAAGGGATAAAATTATACCGAACAAAGAGGGATTGATGGGAGCGAGAAAAGGTCTCAAGCGTCATCATGTGTGCGGGATACTGGATCCGGTGACATAAAGATTGTCAAAAGGGGGCTGCGGCCGTTGTGGCACGCAAATCGAGGCAATGAGAGGCCATTTTGAAAAAATGGCCGAAAAGTATGTGCGTGAGAGCGAGAAATGATCTCTAGCATCATCACGAGCGCGAAAAACTGAATCCGGCCATATAAGACTTGCCAAAAATGGACGTCGGCCGATGTGGCACGCGAACCGAGGCGACGAGGGGGCATGGGAAAAATGCCTGAAGAATCTGGACGTGAGAGTGAGAAATGATCTCAACCGTCATCACGAGCGCGGAAAACTAAATCCGACGATATAAGGCTAGTCAAAAACGGACAACGACCGATGTGGCACGCAAACCGAGGTACCAAGGGTATGAAAAAATGGTCAAAAAATGGAGCTGGTGAAAACTAGAAAAGGAAAGAAACGTCATGAAGTTCTCGCTGCGCTGATTTCAATGGTACCAACGGTTTGGATCTAGTTTTACCACCGGGCTGTTGGGGTCGTCGTCCAACATTTGCATGTGTTCCTGCAATGCAGGTAACTGTGGACACTGATGGGTTGGATGGCCTAACTCATCACACAACGAGCATTTTGGAGGAGCACGGAATACGGGGGGAGGTTTAACTGCCTTGGGTGGGGGTACCGCAGTGTATGGTTGTGGGCCTCTGCCCCCAGTGGGCCTGATGAGAGGAGGGGGATTCGTCGATGACGAAGTAGTGATATCGGAAGGTGGTTGAGTGGAAGTAACAATGGGTTGCACCAGTTGCAGGATGACATTTGGTGTCGGTGGGGGAACGGGAGGCGAAATATACCACACGGGTAATCCCAATGTTAACCCGGGTAGACTAAGGGTAGCCATAATCGGGGCGCTTACTACACCTGAAGGAGGAAATAGAAAGGGGATAGTGTGGATGTGTGTAACCCCAATGTGACTAGGGACCAATGGTGGTTTGGGTAACAAGGAGGGTTGATTACCGGGTGTTTGTGAAAGAGTGCAGAGATTAGTGACGTGGGTCTTTGGTGACGATGGTGGAATGACCTGGAATGTAGAAGTCATCGGCGCTTCGGAGTATAGTCCGGGTCCTACTGAGGAAACGAATGAGGTATTTGCACCACAAACAGGTTGTTCAACCATGGGGAGAACATTTTCAGGTGTGGCGGGGGCCTTGGGATTGTAGTAGGTGAGTTGGTTGACCTTGACCACACGTCCCTCATGGGGGAACTGCATGGTACGAAAAACGGATGAGGCAACATCCCGCATGGCGTACATGTAGCTGCGGCCAAGTAAAAGGTTATAACCGAGTTGTGCATTGATCACTTCAATGTCAATGAGTACGGTTTTCCCAGCCAGTTGGATGGGGACATTAGGTAAGAGACCTTGGGGTTGTGCCGAAAGGCTGTCATAGGCTCGCAACGCAGTGGTGGACTGCTGGAGAGTAGGGGATCCCAACTTCTGCCAAATGAATGTGGACATGACACATGTAGAGGCCCCTTCATCGATAATGCACCGATGGATGACAAGATTCTGAACAGAAACAGAAACTTGGAATGCTAAAGAGGAAGGCAGGCGTGGTTCAGACTGGTCTGAATCGAATGCGATCAGCTGTGAATCATTGGGGTCAATGGCGCCAATGGAAGAGAGCAGAGTCTTGCGCTGTGAATGACAGTTTTTTAAGACCTCTAAAGCAGACATGGCTGCAGGAGACTGGGGTAAGTCGTCTACGATGTTGTAATTCGACGCAGCCCGAGCATTGGGATTATTGTTGATGCGACGAAGTGGGAAGCGAGGTGCTTTGGAAGTGCCATCAAGTGGAGCCGGAGGTATACGTAACGTTTGATCTATGGGATTAATGTTAGTGTTCTTGTTGGCGGGAGGGGCTTCAGAAGTGGATCCATATTGGTTCCGACGGGTTTGGAGGTTAGCATCGGCAGTTGACATCATCAACAAATGGTGAGTACCTGAATCGAACATGGGTTGATCAGGGGCTGCATAAGTGATCTGTTGTGGTGGCACATTTCCCTGATGGGGAGCTAACGCCTGAGTGTTCACTACACCCTTGTTTGGAAAGGGGTTTTGCAGCACCAAAGGTTGATGTTGAGGTGGTGGAGGGTTGGGTGGCGGCTGAGGAGCCGCTTGCCCTTGATGATGGGCACCATTGGTCCAGAGTTGCCGAGCTCGCTCCAAATGTGGGAAAGAATGCGTGTAATGACCGTAGACCCCGTAGATAGAACAAGGGTGGTTTTTTCTGAGGTTATTATTTATAGGCTGCTTAGGATTCCGATCCAGATTACGGTTGGGAGGAGCAGCATTGTTATTCTGTGGAGGATTGGGAGGTGGAGGACCTTGCTGATGTTGTTGGTTATTACCACGGTTACGACCTCTACCACGGTTTTGTTGCGCATCTTGGTTGCGCTGGTTTTTTTGGTTCTGGGGCTGGTTGTGCTGTGTGTACACTTTCCCTTGAGCAGTGGGAGGATTTTGGTTCGCCGCAGGTGCGGGAGCAGGTTGTGGTGGATAATACACCGGTGGGGTTGGAAGTGGACCAGATACCTGTTGGGGTTGTTGGTAACCCTGAGCTATTGGAGGTGTTGGGTTAGCTGCCACAGCTTGTTGTGGATAGTACACTGGTTGAGGTGCAGCTGGGGGGGCGTATGCAGGTGGTGCATGACCAAAGCACTGAGGTGGACATGAAGGTCCATGGGTGTGGTGGTGATGTTCCATGGGAGCATAAGAACTGGTTGCTCCAGACTGAGATGTAGCCCGCGAAAGGTCGGGACCATGGCTAGGATGTGCAATGGAAAAGGGTTGGGGATGCGAGGCCATACGACCAATGATGCCATCAGCGGCATGGGATGCCCCCGGCGCATCATGTTGGGATGACTCGCCTCGAGGGGCGTCTGGTATAATGGTATACAGATAACCCGACTCGGCGTAAATGAGATCAAACTGTTGGGCTTTGAGGATGGCCTCTTCTTCAAACTGGGGTCTTTCGGATGCCACATCCTTCGCAATGAGAGGGACAAGGGATTTTAGAAACCAATCTAGGAAGATACGGTCGTCTAACTTGATTTTGCAGAGGCTTCGGCATCGACGCCACTCATGAATGTGGTCAGTGATGTGGGTGGCCGTGTTCTGTCTGCAAGACAGTAGGATCTCGACGCCCGCATCATAGTGGACAGGTAACTGAAAGAACTGCAGGAAGGTTGAGGCAAGGGAGGTAAAGGTGGCATGTGTCCCATGGGGCTGCTCGATATACCACTTGGCTGCAGAGCCAGTGAAGGTGCGCTGTAACAGACGGAGGCAGACATAGTCATCTACTATGGAGTTGGAGGAACACCATAGATGGAAGGACATGATATGGTTCTGGGGGTCCTCACCTGCCTTGCCCTCTATCTTAGGGATGTCGCAGGGGAGTTTGGTGGGCATGTGAGGCCAGGCGGGATCGTGTCTGATAGGATCATTGGTGAGCCTGGCTAGGTCTAGCAGGTTCAGACTTGCCATGTACGGTAAGCTAACAGATGCCGTGACAGGGACTGGGACATGCCCAGTCATGCTGGTATGATGTAGGGGTCCAGTAGCGCCTAAAGGTATGCTAGGGATTAAAGGTATATGTCCTCCAATAAGTGTGGTCTGGTGTGGGCCAGTGCTTCCAAGTGCAACATGGGTTACACTTGGGTTAGGAATAGTAGGGGTGATTCCTGGAATCTGGGTTGTGGGAATCAGAGGGGATATGACCCCGATGTTGGGCATACCCATAATAGGTGGTGGTCCTGTGTTGGGGATTCCTATAACAGGAGGTGGCTTTGTGTTGGGCATTCCTAAGGGTGAAGTGTTTCCCATATTAGGCATACCCAAGGGGGTGGTTGCTGCCATGGATGGCACCGCAGTAGCAGGGTCTGTGGATGTCTCACCTATGGTGCTGGTAAAGAGTGGGTCAAAAGGTGTTCCAGCCATAAGTTTGGTTGGAAATAACACAGTGGGGTTTTTGGATTCTGCCTCAGAATCAGATGTGAAGTGAGGCGTGTCAGAATCGGATGACTGTCTGGATGATCGACGATGTGTCGAATCAAGGGATAAGGCTCGGCATCGGTGACGTGGCGAGCCAAGTAGATTGAATTCTGCGAGTTCACCCTGTAGACGACGAGAGCGTCTAAAATTCTCAATGGTGAGAAAATAATTTTTTGTGTAAAAATCTGTATGTGTAAAATGGTAATGTATAAAAAACTCAAAATCCTAATGCAACCAAGGGTGCAAGAAGGGGAGTGAAAATGAAGGCTCTCTGGCGAAAAAATCAACCTCAAAAAGGCACTTATTATAGCAGCTGTGCTATAATAAGTGGAGGGATACAACAAATGGTCAGAGTACCAACATGCAAACAACTTCTAGAAAAAATAGGTGTAACTAGACCAAAGGTGGGTTGAATCATGCAAACACCTAACTAAAAGTATTGTGAATCAACAAACTATATTCTCTGCAAGGTGATGAAATCCAAGTCAGACAATATTGAGTGTTGATTCAACGGCTAGATATCCCCCTACCGGGAGGGACACCGGGTAATCAATCCTAAAGAATGGCTACTAGGATACTCCGTTCATGACACGTCGAGAAAAGGTAAATCTGCCGTTTGGTCCTTGATAGCAATATCCCAATACAGGGATATCCCGAGAACTGCGAATGGTAGCCCTTCGGTTACTGAATGGATTTCGGTATTCCACTCAGGCTTCCGGAACCATCCTCGCGACTTCAACCCTCCTAGGGGAGAGGCCTTCCCATAAACCGGTTGTGACCATTCCAATAAATACTAAGAGATTTTAGCTCCCTAAAGGACAGCAACTATGTCTCATATGTAATAACTGAGGGGTGTTATTGGAACACCTATCCCCTCAATACCAGCTAGCTACAAAGTTCTTTTAGTGTTCCCCAAGTGGGGTTAAAAGTGGGTTGAAATTAGGGTAAGTTTTAAGGCTCAGTTTAAAATTAGTGTTTGAGTGGGTGCACGTGTGATATTTTAAACTGAAATTGAAAAAGTAAATGCTAAGTATTCAAAAAACAATGGATCTTTTGAAATAAAAAGCAAATATTATGACTTTTTCAATAAATAGAAATTAAATATTTTTCAAGGACTATTCAAAAAACAAAGGATCTTTTGAAATAGGAAAGCAAATAATGTAACTTCTTTTAGAAATAAATGGATTTCATTTTCAACAATTGCTATGGGAAAAATATTAAAGAAGCAAACAGCAAAAAACTTTAATCTAGATAAAATGCAAAATAGATCCTTCTTTCAATTTCTGAAAAATTTTAAAAAGACTTTTTCACATGTGCATTCTAAATAGTAAAATTTTTTCTATGGCTGTAAAATAAGCAGGATTTCTAATACTGGAAAATGTGCTATGTGAGCAGAAAATACAGTAAGAAATTAATTCTTTAAATGATTCGGCCGAATGAAAAAATTAGCATCGCGAGTTCTGACAGAAAAGCCGCGATGGACCGCGTGGGTTTCTGTCGCACAGTCATTATGGGCAGCGCGGGTTTTGACCGCGAAGCCGCGATGTGCAGCGTGGGTTTTGACCGCGAAGCCGCGATGTGCAGCGCGGGATTTCATCGCACAGTCGCGATGTGCAGCGCGGAAAAGGTCCACGAAGCCGCGATGTGCAGTGCGCTAATGGGCCGCGAAGCCGCGGTGAACCGCGCGGAAAAAAGAAGCGCAGTCGCGATGAGCCGCACAACTGTTGGGCAAAAAGCCGCAAGGCGAAATCCGTACGCGGATGCCGAAAGACGAAGCCGAAAATTGAGAATTTCGGACTGTTAATGGCTAAAAAATGAGCCAAGATCTAGAACAGCAATGGATCTGCTGTCCAGGGTGGCAGATCAATGAATTAAACTAACAAATACAATCAAAAACTAAGATCTAAAGCAAAAGTGAGATCTAAAGATGCGAAAAGAAGTGGAGTCGTCAAAAACTGTTGGCTTGGTTTTGCAACCAAGCTTAGTGCTATGGGCACCTGCTAACTAGTAGCAGCTGTTTCAATAGAAATAAATAACAATAAACTAAATCTAAACTAAACTAAACTAGCATGTGCATGTTGAATTAAAAAACAAGAACAAGAAACATAAAAAATAATTTTTGTATTGACAATGGGGCAAGCAAATGCTTGCAATAACAATACCTCCAAGTGATGAAGGTTGTTAAATGGCTCCAATGGTGAGCAGCTCCAATCTCCGATGGGTCATTTCTCCAAGGTTGCTACAATGGCCAAATACTCAAGGGAGATTTTGGCAGCATGAGGATAGGAATATGGATGGATATGAAATGAGGAGCCCCTACCACCTTTTTATAGGTTTTGGTGGTGGGGAATACCATTTGTGGTTTTGTGGAAACTAATGGCATTGACCAACATGGTTTAGGTACTTTTCCCTCCTTTTTTTCTTTTTTGAATATAATTAATATTTTTATTCCCTTTTTAATATTTTGGGAATTTGGTCCCTTTTTTAGGGTTTTTTTATGTTGTTTTAGGAAAAATAATATTTTTGAGTGGAAAAAAGGGGTGTACTAAGGTCTTTTGGTGACCTTTTGTTGGCTTCAAAGGCTCAGATGGTGGAAAAGTGGACAAATGGGTCATGTGAATAAGGGAATGAGCTAGTGAACACTTTTTAGGTGTTAAGACAGAGTTAGTTTGACTGATGGTTGACAGTTACTTGAGCATTGATGACTCCACTTATGATGATGAAGACTTCCAGTTGCGCTCCGATGATCATGAGGACACCTAGTTGTGCTCCGATGACACTCTATTGATCTTATGATCACTCTGAGAGGCTAATTCGAATTGTCACCTTAGGCATTCGAATCCTCTCTACCATTGTACTATTTATTTGTCCATTCTGTGATTAATTAATTAGTGTGTGTGAAGTATTATTGCTTCTATCTGAGTTCTACTGTACCATATTATTATGTTCCTCATTATACTGTATTGTTCACTCTTATTCTATTTTCCTGCTTAATCATAATTACTCTTGTGAGGTATACATCGTCTCTTAGATCTGCTATGAGGATTTTCACAAGTACTTTACACAAAATTTAAGACAAAATTACACATTAAAGTTTTCATTACCAAATAATTTTCAAATTCATTTTAGCATACTAAAATACAATCATTTAAACTCTTATTCTAGTTCCCAATCAAGATCATAATCATAGTTCAAAGAAAAAAATATATTGTACACAACATCTGACTTGGACAAAAATATCGATCGATTCATTTTTGATATAGTTAAAAACATCGCAATGGAATGCCATCCTGAAGTATCCGTTCATGGTCATATTTGGACAGTTTCCATTTTTTAGTTTTTAATTGTTTTTTCGATGGAACTTGTAATAATTTTATTTGAGATGCACATACTAAATGATTATATTGACAACATATAACATCAGGTTCATAATCCTGAAAGTAAACATAATTTTCAGTCATATGGGTCTGCTAGAAAAAATAGCCTTTTAAAATGATGGATCCTCTCTCGTATGTATATTCGTTGTCATTGTAGTCCTCCAATAACTTCATCTTTCCTTCATTGCATCGCATCAAATAATATTTCACATTTTCGTTGTTGTCTAAAGGTGCAATCACAGCGAAAACATACCCTATGCAAATTACAATTGGCATTAAGGTTTTTAAATCAATTAAATTGACTATGCACATAAGGTGATGGACAAGAATGAACAATCGACAAAAAAGTTGTAAGATCATTACCTTCTCTAACAAGATATGAAATTATGTCGCCATCAGATAATATTGCTATTTCTTCTGATTCTAATTCTTTTATGCTTGCAAGTGGCATTTTTCCCTTAGGATTAATCTCTGTGTGTTTCCAATGTTCTACGTAGTTGTTCATTATGTTTTCACAAACTTCTGTAGATTCAACATTTTCAGTGCAAATATGACAAAATCATGATTTCTTTCTACTGTTAAATGCAAACACATTTTGGAAGGATTTTGTTTGAATAGAGTGAAAATCTCTAGTCCCCTGTATGGTTCTAGCGTCGTATTGTATTGATCTATTTATATCTTGGACCCCGACAAGCCAAAAAAACATACACAATAAATGATAAATCACAAATAACAACTTTTGATGTTAGTGTACATATACTTAAATGTTAATGTACATTTTTTTTAAATTGACAATTAATATAAATTAAAATAATCGTGTACATACCTGCACACATCTTTTGATTGTTGATTACAATCATGGCTTAGAAGTAATGTACACCATTGTACAACCTCTATAACTGAATGAAATCATCCAGAAGAATGGTTCATTTTCCATCTTCGAAGTGCTCTTTTTACGCATGCTCCTGTACCATCATGTTCACCTTTTCCATGTCCAGTTTCAAAGAAATTCCAACGATGTTTAATGTTCAATGCTTTATGAAGTCGACATAACCAATAAAATAATCATGAAGATTTAAATTGTCCTGCACATCCATCCAACCATATCCAATGTTCATTGAATTTAACTTCACGTCTTTTTAGTGAATCGTAGAAAATATTTTCAATACAATGCAACAAAATGTGTATCGTGTGTACGATCATCGATGATATAAAAGTTATATTCTTTAATTACATCTCGATTTTCACACGTTCTTTCAATACCATCAACATCCTATTGAAAATGTCTATATAGAACATGGATAAATATCGAAACTTGGTTATAATGATAGTATTCACTCTGTATCTCTTTTTGTGCAGCAAATGTGTAGTTTTTTGCAAAATCAACCACTGACAAAATTGTTCCTGGTGGAAAAATTTCACGAGACTGTTTGAATTGAAGGTCTTGCCATCGTGCTCTATGTGAATGCTTGGTGTATTTATAAATTTCACTTTCAAATTTCTTGAGAAAATATGCCACATATTTTATCTTCTTGAAAATCAATTCTTTTGGAATGTGCATCACTAGAACTTGTAGCATAATTGATGTAATCATATCTTCTCTAATCAACAGTTACATTTGACAGTGACTTGTCATTATCGATAGGATATTTATTGTGGAATAAAATCAAATTTCCACAACGATGATAATGTTTTTCATTGACACATTTTTTATTATAAAATACTTCATTGTGATCTCTCTCACATATAGTTTGAGATATGAATTCATGTATTGTGGGCGGAGGTGGGGAATTTGACCAATTGTTTTTACCAAATTCAAAAAGCGTGTCGTAATAAAATTGAAATTGCATATGATAACGAAAACATGTGTCACGTATAGTAATAGGTCTAACATACCATGGTTTTTGTTGCACAAATGTAGTGATTGACACATTAATTTCACGATGATCTTCCTTGAATTTATTGAACAATTGTACTTGTGTCATTTCCATTATATGTTTTGGAATGCTTTCATATACCCCTCATGATACTCTTTGTCGTATCACATCCCTTGAATTTGGTGAAACTCGCGCATGTGCCAACCAATATTCTCGTACAATATCTTTAACACCTATTCCCATTCTATCTTTGTAAGGCTGTCTACAAATAATTGCCCAACAAGCAAGTTCATCATTTTCATCTATTTGTATTTTGAATTTGCTATGTTTGTATAATGTCTTTCTTGAGGTTCAAACTGTTTTTGCTAGTTGTGTTGTCAAACGATTTTGTCTAGTACTAGCTGAAACAATTGCTGTCCGAATTGCTCTACGTGCAACATTGGTATCTTTCTTCCTAGATTTTTCAAATTTTTTTATTGCATCACCTATATTTTCTATCACATTATGTTTCAATTTTGACTCTTTTGTCGCCTTGTGAATACCCAATAATGACGTAGCACCTTCTAACTTCTTGGACACTAATAAACATCTCAAAATTTGTGTTTGTCCTGCTATTGAATAATCCTTCAGAACATCATCATAAAATTTTGTAGCACGATATCGTACAACATGTTTGAGTTTTTTTTCCATATTTGTTGCAATCAATGTCTTCTAACATTTCATCATCAATGGTGAAAGTACCTATACATCAAGTTAAATTTAATTTAACATATATCCAAAAATACAATTCATTATAAAAAATGAATTTGGAAAATACATGATATATACATACCAAGTCCAATTTCTGGATTTTGAACTTGATCTTCAATATTGACTTCATCGACATTAGCATGTAAATCACTATCTACATCTTCAACAATGGTCTCTTTAACTTCAATTTGTTCTTTTTATACTCTATTTTCAAATTCAATTTCATCAACATTATCATGTAAATCTGTATTTATATCTTCAATAATTGTCTCTTGTGTTTTTGCAAGCCTTGCTTTTTTTGCATGATATCTGAATTTTTGTTTTTCTCTATTATCATCATCATCACGTTTACGATCACCATTTCTTTGACGGTTTCTGTTACTACCCATGATTGTTTAATCTATAGATGATAAATTAAAGAATCATCACTTTATAGTAAAAAAAATTTAAGATTTAAAAACAATTACGAAATTTATAAACACATAAACTGAACTTTACTTCACCTTATCAAAATCTTGTAAGTGTCTTTTGAAGAAAAACTCCTTGGAAAGAAATTTCCTTTGAAAAAACTAATTGAAAAGAAATCTCCTTTGAAAAAAACCTTCATGGAAAGAAATAAGAACTCCTTGACAATAAATCTCCTTTGAAAAATCCCATTGGAAAAGAATAAAAACACATTTTAAAGAAATATTCTTTGTAAAACCACTGGAAAAAAAACTTCTTTGAAAAAATACCTAAGAAAAAAACATTCTTTGAAAAAACCACTCTGAAAAATACTTTCGAAAAAAAAACTCATTTGCAAAAATATCTTGGAAAAAAATTTCTTTGAAAAAACCCTTGCAAATAAATAACTCATTTGCAAAAATACATTGGGAAAACAACTCTTTGAAAAAACCCCTTTCAAAGAAATAAGAAGGAAAATTACATATCCTTTGCAAAAATACCTTGAAATAAAAACTCTGTAAATGCACCACTTAGAAAGAAACCTTTTTTGAAAAAATCACTTGGAAAAATACTTTGTAAAAAAAAACTCATTTGCAAAAATATCTAGGAAAAGAAATACTTTGAAAAAACCTCTTGCAAACAAATAACTTCTTTGCAAAAATACATTGGAAAAAAAACTATTTGAAAAAACTCTTTGCAAAGAAATAAGAAGTGCAAAAATACCTTCGAAAAAAACTCTTGGAAAAAACCCCTTGCAAAGAAATAACTCCATTGCAAAAATACCTTAGGAAAACAACTCTTTGAAAAAACATCTTTCAAAGAAATAAGAAAGAAAAATGCAACTTCTTTGCAAAAATAACTTGGAATAAAAAATTCTTTTCAAAAATATCTTGGAATAAAAACTCTTTAAATGTACCCTTTGGAAAGAAACCTTCTTTGAGAAAAACTCTTGGAAAAATACTTTGTAAAAACAAACTCCTTTGCAAAAATATTTTGGAAAAAAAATACTTTGAAAAAAAAATACTTTGAAAAAACACATTGCAAAGAAATATTTGCAAAAATACATTGGAAAAAAAACTCTTTGAAAACCCCATTTGCAAATAAATAAGAAGGAAAAATACCTTGGAATAAAAACTCATTTGCAAAAATGCCTTAGAAAAAACTCTTTGAATGTACCCCTTGGAAAGAAATAAGAGGAAAAATACCTTGTAAGAAAAACTCATTTTGCAAAAGAAATCTCCTTTGAAAACCCCTTCAAAAATATTTTGATCAGAAATATACTAAAATAATGAATCTATTTAGTTTTATTTATACAAGTATAGACAACCTATTTTTTTTCGGCCGAGAAAAAAAATTTTGCAATTGGTTTTTCGGCCGAACAACCTTTGTTGTAAATGACAGTTATGTTACGGAAAAAGGTTATTCGGATGAACAATTATTCGGCCGAATAATTATTCTGCTGAATAATCTCTAAGACTTGAAAAATTCATGGTTCTGCACAATTTGCAGGTTTCTCCATTTTTCGGAAGGTAAAAACAATCTCTTACACTACAAAGCGACTATCGGACTTGATACCATTATTTTCATCATTGAATCTAGTTTTTGTATGTATATATTTTGTTGTGTATAGGTGAGATCTGATATTTTTAATTATTTTTTTCTTAACATGTGTCGAGTTTGGTTTCATCTCTTTCAAAATGCTGTGAAATGAAAAATTCATAACTTTAAAAATCCACCACCAAAAAAATGAAAAAAATATGGTGCAGTTAATTGGTGTGTCTACTTCAAAAGAGTATTTGTAGATTTTTTAGATTTATAGTCAATTGAGAGAAAAGTTTTGCAACACAAAACATGTTGAAAATCGACAAGGTTTCCGCATTGATCGAATTCAAAAAAATATAATAATTAGTATATAGATCCATTTGTTACAAACTTATAGTCATATAGTAGTATATTGTGTGTAGATTTTCGTAGCATATTGTTTTTTGCAAAAAACAAGTTTAACAATGATTTTACGTTTGCAACAAAACATGACTATTTTGTAGTCCTTTCATTTTATAAGAACACACTATCAAACATTTGCCAAATTGACATATCAAATCTTAATAAAAAAAAATTGTAGTCTCTAAAAGTTTTCTTTTGAGTGAAAAGTGAAATTCTAAACAAAAATCACTTTTATTCACTCAAAGTTGAAAAACATGAAAAAATTAGATTTATTTTCTCACGAGACCCCCCAAAATAGACACCCATCTTCATGGATTCACCCATAAGGTCACCTCATGTATATGGTTATCAAACATGTTACAAAGACATGTAATATACAGACAAAAACACCCATTAACCATAGTAGAAATCGAGAGCAAGGGATTCCTATAATGTTGTAGGATCTTCCCTTAACCATTTAACTATACCATGCCAATATTCATGAAGACCTTAATACATATGAAAGTGTGTTCATAATGACTATGGAGGGCCATGCATCCACTCCATCCATGCATTCATGAGTGGATGAAGCACTTTAAATACGTTAATTTGACTTAAAAACTATTAGGTATAATAAGATAAGAGATTGCGAAGTGACGACCGTGAGAAATAAAAGATATATAACATATAGATGAATGAGAAATAAAAGTTTGTGACGTGACAATGAAACTTTCTAAATGAGAATAAGTATATTTTTCGTATATATATTATGTATCAGGATATAGATAAATATATTTTGATTATGAGTTGTTTGAATACACTTTTGGATTATAGTGTTACCTAGTTTAATTTTATACTAGATCGTACTCAAATTATTTTGAATCCTTACCAACTATCATAAATAATGTAAACAACTAGATATGTATTGAAATAAAATAGGTAGAAATTATATTCGAGAGTTATTCGCCTTATATTGCAATAGAACTGTTTGAAGCACAACATCAAGCTTTGACATTATGTTGTATAGATTTCGATTTTGAAGAACATTGTAACATTAGAGTCTTGGAGAAATACAATCTTCTTTAAAGGCGGTTTCTAAGCTGAGCTTATATTCCAAACTGGAATTTGAAGGTTGAAGCGAGCAGGTGAAATGGGCGAGCTAATATATTCCTGGTCTTTGGGGTTTATTAGCTTGGTGTTGGCAGTAACACTACTTCATCTCATATGGGGTAAAGCAAGAGGAAACCGAAAACATTACAACTTGTCACCTGGTTCTACAGGGTGGCTGTTGATCGAAGAGACCATCAGCTTCATACGAGGCATTAATTCCAGTACTCAACCACTCCAATTAATTCAAGAGCGCGAGCGCAAGCAATATTTTATTTGATTATATCAACTAATTGTATAAATAATGTTGTTGATTTGTATAAATAATGTTGTTGATCGGTGAGAATGAACAACTCGCGTTGGATTTTCAGGTATGGGGAGATATTCAAATCAAATTTGTTTGGACGAGCTCAAATGATTGTTTCTGTAGATCCAGAATTCAACAAATATGTGCTGCAAAATGAAGGCGGGTAGTTTCAAGCCAGCGATCCCACATCTTTTTGAAATCTCATCAATAAATTCGGTTTGCTATCGGTGCACGGAGATCTGTAAAAGAAGCTCCATGGGATCGCTGTAAATTCGATGAGCTTCAATTAGAGGCTGACTATGGATTTCATGGAGGACATACAAAGTCTTGCACACCACGTTCAAGACTTGGCAATCCAAGGGGGATATCCATCTTCAAGCGGAGTGTCATGAGGTACAGTAATTTCAAACAACCAAACAATATTAAACGATTTGTGAAAATATAAATCCTATGCTACAATATGAATTTGATGAACTTGCTTGTTAACTTACTAGCATAGTCACTTAACTTGCTGCTTGTGAATATTGTAAGTACAAATAAGTAATAAATTATATGTTATTTGTTGTGTTTCACTAAACCTCTTATCCATGCATTAACTACAAGTTATCCATGCATCAACTAAGAGTTATCCATGCATTAGATACCAATTATCCATGCCTCTAGGCAGTACACTTGTCTCATCTTATTGTAATCTATGAAAAGCATAGATGCTAGTCTACCCCAATTTCTAAGATACAAACACCAATGGTTGTAGGTCTTAGAGTATGTATAATTCTTTCCACTTTAATTTAACTCAAAGTAAGAGGCCTATTGATGTTCATGGACAACAAGTTATGTGACTATGCTAGTTACCAACTAGTCAGAAAACTATTTCAATTCATCCCATCTAATTACTAGCTTCAGTTTTGACTCTTTTCGTAGCTTGTTTGATCCTATAATTGATTAATTTATTACATTCTAGTTATGAAATTGTTTTAGTTGGGACTAATTTATTACCTTCTAGTTATGAAATTATTTTAGTTGGTCCCAGCTAGCTCCCAATTCTTTCCATAGCTTGTGCTGAACTTGATGGAAAAACAATTGCTGGACATATCACCTTCCAAGGAGTCATAGGAGATTTGTCAAGCATTTGTTCACTTCTCTACAGCTAGCCTCTCTGTTCCAATTAGAATCCCAGGTACCTCATATGCAAGAGGAATGAAAGTACAAATGTTTATCTTTTACAACGATTTGATTTGTTTTATTATAGTTATGGGAGGAGTAATAAGTGGCACTGCTACATGCCAGGGAGTTTTTAATAAAAAATATTTACGCGGCTATAGAGGATAGAAGGAAGGATCCCCAAGTAGTCCATAATGATTTGTTGACAAAACTTCTGAAGGAAGACTCTTTTTCAAAAGAAGTTATAACATATTTTATACTATTCTTTCTCTTTGCGAGTCATGAGACGTCATCCAGATCCATGTCGTTCGCTATCAAATTTTTGATAGACTGTCCCAAGGCTTTGTAGGAATTGAAGGTGTGTGAATCCAAAAAGCCCTTGGGATGCTAATTAGGGAATCCTAAATAAAAACATTCCATTCATTTATGTTCGTATTGATGCAAGAATATTAGACTGGAGTTCTTGTGGTATCTATATGCATGGTAGAGGCTTAGCACGACGCTCTGTTAAAGAAAAAACGGAATTCAAGCAACCAAGAGCTCACTTGGGATGACTACCAGTCAATGAAATTCACGCAATCTATATGAAATTGTGAGAAGGCAGGGGGTGTTGCAGCTTCTTCCAACAACACACAGGGATCTCAGAAACTCAAAAATTTCACCTACAGGGTTGTTGCAGCTCTCTGTTTCAACTAACAGTCACCTACAGGATTGTTGCAGTTGTGTTGTAGCTGACTATTTTAGCTACGTTATGATGACCCTTGCATTCATAAACTTAACCAATATTCTTCTTCAACATTTAAACACATTCAACACACAAAATAACTCTAATTTATTAAGCTACTACAACAAACTAACTTCAAAATAATTCTGAGTTTACAAACTCATAAAACAGAGCATAACAGAAACACACAGAAAAATTATGGGTTTAACATAAACTTCTAATTGTATTCAACTCTGTCTCAATATCCTGATCACGATTACAATGCTGGGTATATATAGTAGTTCAACCTAATGGATCATTAAATGCTAAGTAACCTTTCGTATCAAAATATGATCTACACAAATTAAAAGATCTATTCTGTTGCATCCTTGAGCAGTTAAATATCTGACTGTAAATGCCTCTTCAAAAACTGGATATGTTGCAACAGAGTTTCTGAGTGTCACTTCAACCTTCATGTTTCAGTCGGTTTGGCGGTGGATGACTCTTCAACAATTAAACAGTCAAAATAAATTTGATTTGGTTTGTCTTTAGTAAATCTGGGCAGTGCTTGTCTTTTGAATATTTCGGCGGCTGTTTGAGTGATCGGTGGAGTAATTAATCTCTGCCAACATTCTCCCCCTTAATTACTTCACCCAAAAACAAAATTTTGAAATAGTAGATTTATGTTACAGCTTACAAACCCCAATGTTTTTCCTATGAAACTCAAACAACTCTTTTCCCATAGGTTTTGTAAATAGGTCTGCAAACTGATTTTCTGATCTGCAAATTTTCATAATGATTTCATTCTTGTTTATCAGTTCTCGAATATAATGATACCTTGTATCAATATGCTTACTTCTTTTATGAAAGACGTGATTTCTTGATAGTACAATCGTTGATTTGTTGTCACAGAAAATTTTTGTTGGTCCATCCTGTTCATGCTGCAACTCAGAAAGAGTTCTTCTCATCCACACAGTCTGACATGGAGATGCTGTTACAGAAACATACTCTGCCTCAGCAGAGGATAGTGTCACTATGGACTGCTTCTTTGAATCCCATGCTACTGATCCCGATACAAAACTGAATACATATCCATATGTACTCTTTCTATCATCTGTAGAACCTGCAAAATCACTGTTAGTATTTGCAATCAACTTAAAATTTGAGTTTGATGTATACTAGATACCAAAATTTGTTGTTCCAACAATATAAATCAGAATCCTCTTTCCAACTTTCCAGTGGGTGTTTTTTGGGGACTCCATAAATCTCAGAATCATGCTTACTGCAAATACTATATCAAGTCTTGTTGCAGTAAAGTATATGAGACTTCCTACCAGTCTCTTATACAACGTTGGATCAAATTTTGACCCATCCTCCTCCTTACTGAGTTTTGTACCAGTTGCAATTGGTGTTACAACTGGCTTACAATTCATCATTCTAAATCTTTTCAATACATCATTCGCATACTTAGTTTGATTTATAAAAATACCATCCTTAGACTGAGTTACTTCAATACCAAGAAAATATTTCATCATTCCTAAATCAGTCATCTCAAATTCTATTTTCATGGCTTTCTTAAACTCATCTACTGAAAGATATCCAGTGAAGATAAAATCATCAACATATAAGCAAACAATCAGTATTTTGCCTTTTTGGTTTACCTTTGTATACAAGGTTGGCTCACTTGGACTTCTGCTGAATCCTTCACTATTAAAATATTCATCAATCCTGTTGTACCAAACTCTAGGTGCCTGCTTTAATCCATATAATTCTTTCTTTAATCTGTAAAATTTGTCATCATGTCCATCAAATTCATATCCAAGAGGTTGTCTTACATAAACCTCTTCTTCTAAAGATCCATTAAAAAATGTAGACATTACATCCATTTGATATACATACCATTTATTATGAGCAGCAATAGCTAATACCATCCTTACCATATCAAGTCTGGCTACAGGTGCAAATGTCTCATTATAATAAATACCAGGTTGTTGACTAAACCCCTGAGATACAAGTCTTGCTTTGTATTTCTCAACTTCACCATCAGCATTTAACTTAGTCTTATAAATCCATTTAACACCAATACAATTTTTATTATCAGGCAAATCTACAAGATCCCAAGTATTATTTCTTTCTATGGCATCAATTTCTTCATCCATTGCTTTTATCCAAACATCCTTTTTAACTGCTTCATCAAAACTTACAGGATCACATGCCATCAATGCAAAATTTGAAACTTGATCTACTTCATCATCTTGCTCATACAGTCTTCTTAAAATTCTAGTCTTCTGACCTCTAACTCTGTTTCTCAATGAAGCTAATGTAGTATTTGATTCATTGCTTACCTCTGATCATGTTCCTTTTCGTCCATCAACACTTGATGGTTCACCATGTTCTTGTGTTCTGGGCGTTCTGGAAGGTGTTCTTACTACTCGTGTAGGCGTATGTGGAGTTAACTGTCCACCCTGTGCGTCTTTCTCATCACCTTCATCTTCTGCATGAGATGTAACAGTGTCCTCTGCAACCAACTTATCTATGCTTCCATCCCATGCTTCTTCTTCTTTAAACACTACATCTCTACTGATGACATACTTCTTGGTGATTGAGTTATAGAGTCTATATGCTTTAGATCCTTCACTATATCCAACAAAAATACATTCCTGACTTCTGTCATCTAACTTTCTCCTCATCTCTTCAGGTACATGTGCATAAGCTACACAACCAAAATTTCTTAAATGAGATATGCTGCTACACTTACCATTCCATGCTTGCTGTGGAACTCGATCCTTCACGCTCTTAGTTGGACTTATGTTCAAAATTTATACTGCGCAAGTAACAACGTCTCCCCAATATTCATCTAAAAGATGCTTCTCCTTCATCATACTTTGAGCCATGTTCATAATGGTTCGATTCTTTCTTTCTGCTACTCCGTTTTGCTGTGGAGTGTAGGGAGCAGTAAACTATCTTTTAATTCGATGATATTTACAAAATTATACAAACTCATTCAACATATACTCACCTCCTCTGTCTGATCTCAAGACTATAATACATCTGTCACTCTCCTTTTCAACCATACCTTTAAAACTTTTAAACACATCAAATGCTTGAGATTTCTGTTTCAGCAAATACACCCATGTTTTTCGACTGAAATCATCAATAAAAGTCATAAAATAAACATTACCAGTTAAAGAAGGTGTTTGCATTGGTCCACACAAATCTATGTGTACCAGCTCCAATGGTGCTTTTCCTCTATATGAGACTCCAGAGACAAATTTCTCTCTATGATGCTTTCCCAATATGCAACTCTCACATGAGCTTGCTGGTTGTTGGATACTGGGAAACCCTTTTACCATCTGTTTTTTCTGCAATAGATCTAAGCCACCAAAATGTAAATGGCCATACCTCAAATTCCATAACCATGATTGATCTAAACTCTTAGTTTTATAAGCATTCAAAGAGTTAGTCAAATCATTCCTCATAATCAGTGGAAACATTCTATTCTTTGTCATCTCTAATCTAGCTATCAACTGCTTACTTGGAAATTTGTCATAAATAGTACATACCTTGTTCTTAAAGAACACTCTGTACTTCTTCTCCAACAACTGTCCCACACTCAATAAATTACACGTTAAACTAGGAACATAATAAACATCATGAATTGTTCTTCTTTTACCATTCTTGGCATATACAGCAATCACACCTTTACCATTAACTTTTACCTTACAGTCATTACCCAACTTCACTTCAGACCGAATGCTTGTATCTAAAATTGAAAATAACTCCTTATTTCCAGTCATGTGATTGTTGCATGCACTGTCCAAGAACCATATATCCTTTGAACTTTCCTGGGTGACATTACAAGTCAAAAAATAGCCTTCTCTTCATTTTAATCCTCCTCTGTAATGTGTGTAGACATCTTACCAGTATCTGCTTTCTTCTTCCAACACTTGTTAGCATAATGCCCAAATTTCTTGAAATAGAAACATTGAACTTTAGATCTATCATACCTTTGATTTTTTAGTTGCCACGTTCTGCTGCTACTCCCCCTTGCGCTAGGAGTATTCTGCTGTAACTTCTCTTCAGATTCTGAATCGTTTCTGTTGTCATTATGATTAGTAGTTCGACCTCCTCTTCCTCTGCTATTAGACCTTCCTCTGCCTCTGCCTCTAGTAACATGTAAGTGAGATTTAAAATCATTTTCTAATGGAGTTTCATCATACCTGTTCATTCTTGATTCATGAGCAATCAAAGAACTTGTCAACTCATTAATGTGCATTTGACTAAGATCTTTAAACTCATCAATTGGAACAACCATTGCTTCAAACTTCTTTTGAAAACATCTCAACAATTTCTCTATCACACGTTGATCTGAGAGGTCTTCACCATACTGTCTCAGCTGGTTTACAATACTCATAACTTGAATTATAAAATTATCAATAGTCTCACTGTCCTTCATCTTCAAATTCTCAAAGTCCCTTCTCAAGTTTTGCAACTTAACATTCTTCACCTTGGTCACACCTTGATAGCAGGTTTCGAGAGTGTCCCAAGCTTTCTTTGAAGACTCCGCACTTGATATCTTTAAAAATATTGATTCACTTAGACGTTGCTAAATAAGGCCAAGAGCTTTGTTGTACTTCTTCCTATTCTCCTTCAATAGAACACGTTCAACATTTGGTAGATCCAATTCAGCATCTTGATCAACTCCCAAATATCCTTAGCACGTCGGATAGTTCTCATCTTAATAAACCATGTGTCATAATTCCTTTCGATCAACACAGGAACTTGTGGCTGTAATGAACTGTTGTTAGTAGCCATAACTAATTAAATCCAAATTGCTCAAAAAAAAAAAAAATGAGCAAGAAACACTTAACCAAGCTCTGATACCATTGTGAGAAGGAAGGGGGGTGTTGCAGCTTCTTCCAGCAACACACGCGGATCTCAGAAACTCAGAAATTTCACCTACAGGGTTGTTGCAGCTCTCTGTTTCAACTAACAATCACCTACAGGACTGTTGCAGCTGACTGTTTCAGCTACGTTATTATGACCCTTGCGTTCATAAACTTAACCAATAATCTTCTTCAACATTTAAACACATTCAACACACAAAATAACTCTAATTTCTTAAGATGCTACAACAAACTAGCTTCGAAATAATTCTGAGTTTACAAACTCATAAAACAGAGCATAACAAAAACACACAGAAAAATTCTAGGTTTAACATAAACTTCTAATTGTATTCAAATCTGTCTCAATATCCTGATCACGATTACAATGTTAGGTATATATAGTAGTTCAACCTAATGGATCATTAAATGCTAAGTAACCCTTCATAAAAAAAATATGATCTACACAAATTAAAAGCTCTGTTGTGTTGCATCCTTGAGCAGTTAAATATATGACCATAAATGCCTCTTCAAAAACTGGATAAGCTGCAACAGAGTTTCTGAGTGTCACTTCAACCTTAATGTTTCAGTCGGTTTGGCAGTGGATGACTCTTCAACAATTAAACAATCTAAATAATCTGATTTGGTTTGTCTTTAGTAAATCTAGGCGGTGCTTGTCTTTTGAAGATTTCGGCAGCCGTCTAAGTGATCGGTGGAGTAATTAATCTCTTCCAACAGAAATTATGTCTTTAATTTTTACATTATATTCAATGGTAGTGGTCATGACTGAGACTGTGTGTTTGTTTGTGTAATTGACAGGTTATAACTGAAACACTTCGTCTCTCCAGCATAACTCCGGGTGTTTTCAGAGAAGCGAAAGAAGACATTAGAACAAAAGCTATCAGTCATTGTGTTTTTACTATTGAATGGTTGGTGCATTTTTATATGATATCTATTGAATTGTTGTTGCATGCATCTTTATATGGATAGATATTTATATCTTAGAATATGGGGTGGATTAGCGCTTATGCTAGGATTTCTTTAAATTGTACCAAGGTTAAGTAAGTGTACTATAATTGTAAAAAAAATATCAAAAGTAACATGAATAACTCTTAGCTAATGCTAATAGACAAAGGGTGATTAAAACTAAACATGGAGAACAAGTAATAGATAACTGAATTAATATGATTTTTTTTAATGTAATTAACTAAATTTTGAGTCACTAGAAATTGCCTGAAAAACACCTTATACGATGCCCTAAGATGCCTTGATAATCGTTTCAAATTTGTGTTGTTAGCAGGCTTTGTGATTCCAAAAGGGTGGACGGTGTTTCTGTTTTTTACAGGCACCCATCTTCACAAGAAGTACCATTCTTCTGCTCTCACGTTTCACCCGTGGCGCTGGCAACGACATTTGAATAATCAAGTAATTTATCCATGTCAATAAATGCCCAACTACATGTTTTTAGGGGCCCAATTCTATACTACAACTGATTTTGTTCAAAACTTAATGTTATACTGCAGGAGCTCTCAAAGAATCCTTTGTTTATGCCTTTTGGAGGAGGTGCCAGGCTTTGTCCAGGAATGCATCTGGAAAAACTTGAAATGGCCATTTTTCTTCATAACTTTGTCACCAAATTCAAGCCATATTTTTCCTTCGGTCTTTCACAGTTAATAGTTAATTCTAATTATTAGAATTTAGATATTGATTTTGCTCGAGGTTATTACTCATATTAGTAGAAAAAACTGACAATTAAAAATGGTATTTCATTCACATATAGTTGAAAGTATGAGGATTCAGATATTGATTTTGATAAGGTAGATCAGTCTCGACTAAATTTAAAAATATATTTCAGCGAAGGAGATTAATATGGGAATATGACTTTATTTATGGTCTAGACATTCTCGCAAATACTAACAATTCGCTAAATCTGATAAATTGTTTTCTTTTCTGTACTTAATTGCAGATGGACGCAACTGCAAGATGATAGAATCTCCTACTTTCCTTTTCCTCTCTTGATCAAAGGCTTCCCAAATCGTCTATGTTTAACAGACACAATGGAATATTAGTTCTCTCAAAGTCTATCACAAGTCGTCGCAGATAGATATATTTGAATATAGGATAAAACAAGGGATACGTTTTGGAAATGTCACAAAGTTTGTAGCATATGTCATGGGTGTTTGAATATTTGAAGGGTTAAACCATTTATCGCATAGCTAATAGCATTGCTAGCCAACTCAAAACGAGTAAATACTGTTTAATCTTACCAAAGAAAGACGACTAGATACTTCGTATGTATAAAGATATTGTAATTATTAATTTTGATATTTATTGTATTGTTATTTCTCATTTTTTTTATAATGAGTAGCAAATTGTCTTAATGTACAACACTTTGATAGAGATGAGGAGATATAATGCAATTTGAAAAAAAAAAACTTATATTAAATAATAGTACCTGTTGATGTAATTGTAACTTTGGAATGTATTTCACCTATGTATAGTGTACTCCTATAGAGATGTTAGTATTACTCTATACGGAAGTGCCATCATTTGTATTAACAAGTGTCGCAAGTCTTGCAACTTGCAAGTGATGGGTTATTAGACCACGAAGTGTGGGGTCGGCCCCGATTAGTATAACCATGGGTTATTAGACTGAGTTAGACAAGTTGGCCCTGCTAGGTAATTAGGAAGGTCAGGTCATGTATAAATAGAGTGCGGGAGGCACTCTATTTGATCATCTCATTATTCACTTCTACACTACTCAAAAAGTGGCGCACTAGTGGAGGAGGAGGTTAAGCTACTAGGAGGACTATCTCTGTGTACTTTGGTTGTATCATTGCTCTTTCTATCTCTGAGGAAGTTGTGGGGTTTTTCACCTTTATGGTTTTCCCCAGTGAAACTCTATGTGTCTATTGTCTCATGTGATTGCTTGGTGTGATTGATATGCATTGCTATACTTGATATGTTGTACATGGTATTCTCTTAGTAAAGATCCTAGAGTATGCTGAATTAATGCTAAAAAATTAACATGGTATCAGAGTTAACCTGAGAAGAAGACACTATGTAGTTGCGGAAACTAGGGTTTCCTGTTTATTGGGTTTCTCTCCACAGATATTGAAAGGAAGTAGGGTATTTTGACTCTCCTCATCAAGGCACATCTTTCTTTCCAATCAGAATTCAATTCTGGGCACTTTCATTTTTGGCCCTAACAATTAGGGTTTCCACAAAAATAGGCATTTCTAAACTATGAGTACATAGCTAGAAGCTCCTTGGAAAAATCAAAGTTTAGAGCTTTGGATCGATATTTTTGGTTGGGTGAAGCTCCGAGAAACTCAAACCCTAATTCAGGGTCCTCCCAAGTGAATCCGGGAGATTGAAAAGCATTTCTGAAGAGTGAAACTTTGCAATTTTCAATTTCTAAGTATACCAGGCTGATCATCTCATCAAGGCGCATCTTTCTATCCTTTTAGAAAGTTGAAATTCACATTTTGAATTTTTAGGGTTTCTCTGACAAACCCTAACCCAGCACCAAATCCAGATTTCTGCAAATCAAGTGGTAAGAACTAAATCTTTTCTATTTCCATTTGAAGTACTCTTTAAGATGTCTCACCACACCAAGCTTGAGGATAAGATTGAAGGGGTTGATAACTTCCAAGCATGGAAGTATAGGATTGGGTTAATTCTAGAAGAAAATGAATTGGACACCTACATAAGTTCTGAGGTCCCTGTCCCAAAGGAAGAAGAGGCTAAAGCCCTACATAAGAAGAACTTGGTCAAGGAAAAGAGAATCATTGTTGATTCTATCAAAGACCATCTCTTACAACATGTGTCATCTCTAAAAACACCCAAGGAGATGTTTGATTCCCTTACCAAGCTATTTGAAGGGAAGAACATAAATCAGAAGATGACTCCGTGGAACCAATTGAAAGGGGTAAAGCTTCAGAATGGAGAGACCATTCAATCTTATTTCTCCAAGGTCTCTCAGATCAAGGAACAACTTGACTGTGGATGACGTATTGGACAATGGTGAAGTTGTCATGACCACATTGAATGGCCTACCTAGGTCATGGGACTCCTTCAT
Source organism: Larix kaempferi (assembly GCA_027924585.1). Classification (NCBI taxonomy): domain Eukaryota; kingdom Viridiplantae; phylum Streptophyta; class Pinopsida; order Pinales; family Pinaceae; genus Larix; species Larix kaempferi. The sequence continues at coordinate 13,155,539 of BSBM01000402.1, forward strand.
CCAAGAAATATGTGCAAGAAGGAAGTTGATCTCATTTAGTAGACTATGGGAGGAATGCTCACAAGAAGAAGCAAGGCCTGTAGCTCGAGAAGAAAAGATGGGAAATGAATATCAAGCTCTCACAGCTCACGCCAAGAAAGGCAAGTTCAAGAGGGATCCATCCCATCACAAGAATAAATCTTCCCACCCATATCACAAAGAAAAGAAAGATCTGAGGTGCTTGAATTGTAATGAGAAAGGACACTTTTCCTCAGAATGTCCCAAGAAGAGAAAAGAAGGTACTAACAACTCCAAGAAGAAGAACAACAACAAAAGGAGATTTCATGCTCATGCTGCTGAGGATGATGAACCTCCCAAGAAGAAGGCTAGAGAAGAAATTGATGATTCATCAAGTGAAGATGAATATGTTCTAATCTTTGCTCTCACAGGGACTATCTCTCATGGATGTAATGATTGGATTATTGACAGTGAGGCTTCCAAACACATGGCTGGGTTTAAAGAATCTTTTGTAAATCTATCTGAACATGATTCACGCCATAAAGTGAAACTTGGGGATGACTATCAATATCCTATCAAAGGAAGTGGTGAGGCCTCCTACAACTTAGACTCTGGGAAGTCTTTGAAGATGAAAGATGTTCGATATGTACCTGGGCTCAAGAAGAACCTACTCTCTATATCTGCATTAGATGCAAAAGGCATCAGGGTTGCATTTGTAGATGGCAAAGTCCTAATGTGGCCAAAGGGTAAAACTATAGATGATGCAGTAGTGATTGGAGAGCAAGAGGGAGGATTGTACAAATTGAAGGGACAACCTAAACATGCCATGGTACATGAATCCATGGATCCAAGTGAACTTTGGCATAGAAGGATTGCACATGTGCACTATAGAGCACTACCAATTGCAAGAAAATTTGTAGAAGGTATTCCTGAAATCAAGACAAAGCATGAAGGTGTTTGCAAAGGATGTGCAAAAGGAAAGAACATTAAGAAGGCATTTCCAAGAAGTGAAAGAAAAGCTAGAGGAATCTTGGAAATTATCCACTCTGATGTATGCGGTCCGATGTCATCCAGTTCTCTGAGTGGGTATGTATACTATGTCTCTTTCATTGATGATTTCTCTAGGAAGACTTGGGTTTATTTCTTGAAGAACAAATATGAAGTGTTTGATAAGTTCAAGGAGTTCAAAGCCTTGATGGAAAATCAAACTGATAAAATGATCAAGACATTCAGATCTGACAATGGCAGAGAATTCATTTTAGGTGATTCCAAGAAGTTATGCAGTGATTCAGGGATTAAGAGGGAGTTGACTACTCCCTACAATCCACAATAGAAGGGAGTTGCAAAAACGAAAAATAGAATAATCATGGAACCAGTACAGGCAATGCTGCATGACCAGGATCTGACTATGCATCTATGGGCAGAAGCAGCTAGGACAACTGTATATGTGCAGAACATAACACCTCACAAGATATTGGACAACAAGACACTAGAAGAGGTCTTCTCTAGTAAGAAACCTGAAGTCATCCATCTCAGAATATTTGGTTGTCCAGTATATACACATGTTCCAAAGGAAAAGAGGACAAAGCTAGATCCTTGAGGAAAGAAGGGCATCTTTGTGGGCTACAGTGAAAGCTTGAAAGCTTACAGAATATACTTTCCAGGGTTCAAGAAGATTGATGTCAGCAAGGATGTAACATTTGATGAAAACTCAGCCTTCATCAAATCAATGAAGGCACCTATTGAAGATCATGAAGAACCAAAGGAAACCATATTTCAAGACACCACCATGAATGAAGCAATTCCAGAAGCAGATCGTGAAGTTGAAGATCCACAAATACCTATAGATCCACCCCGTGAGAAGAACTCTCACAAGAGGAAACCTGCATGGGCTAGAGAGATCATTCAAGATGCAGAAAGGTATGGCATTCCAGAAGAAGAACACAGAGAAAGGAAGAGGACTAGCTCAGATACTAGTTATGTTTCCCTACTCTGTGATATTATGAACAAAGAACCTTCTAGTTATGAAGAAGCAGCGGAAAAGAAAGAATGGAAGGATGCCATGGTCGAAGAATACCAGTCAATCATGAAGAATGATGTTTGGGATGTAGTCCCAAGACCTGAAGGGAAGTCATTTGTGACTTCCAAATGGATCTACAAGATCAAGCATGCTGCAGATGGCAGCATAGAGAAATACAAAGCGATATTTGTAGCTCATCGCTTCTCCCAGAAAGAGGGGATAGACTATGAAGAAAATTTTGCTCCTGTAGCCAGGTACACTTCCATTAGATCGGTACTTGCCCTGGCTACAGTGATGAAATGGAAGATACACTAGATGGATGTCAAGACAACTTTCTTGAATGGTGTAGTCGAAGAGGAAGTGTATGTGGAGCAGCCACTTTGTTTTGAGACACATAACAGAGAGTCATATGTGTGCAGGTTGAAGAAAGCCTTGTATGGCTTGAAGAAAGCTCCTAGGACTTGGTATGGTAGGATAGACATCTTTCTATCCATTTTGGGCTTTACCAAGAGTAAAGCAGATTCCAACCTTTACTACAAGGTTGAGGAAGGAAATCCTGTGATGCTACTTCTGTATGTAGATGACCTGTTTGTTATAGGTGAGGATGGATTGATTGCCGATACCAAGAGGAAGCTTGTTGCCGAGTTTGATATGAAGGACTTGGGGATAATGCACTATTTTCTAGGCATGGAGTTGTGGCAGAGTGCAGATGGGATCTTCCTTGGACAAGGGAAGTATGTAGTAGAGATCCTGAAGAGGTTTGGGATGATGGACTACAAGGCCATGGCCACACCTATGGCATCAAACCTGAAGCTTCTGTGTGATTCTTCATTTAATCTGGTTGATGTCACTGTGTATCGTCAGATGATTGGGTCCTTGATGTACCTGACGAACACTAGACTAGATATTTTCTTTGTGGTGAACACATTGAGCCAATTCTTGACGGATCCCAGAGGTGTTCACCTGGTTACTGTAAAGCATATTTCTGAGGTACCTGAAGGGTACAATTGATTATGGGCTCAAGTATGATGCGAATCAAAAGTTTAACCTGCAGGTTTATGTTGATTCGGACTAAGAAGGCAGTGCTGCAGATAGGAAGAGCACATATGGGTGTTGCTTCAGTATGGGATCAGGTGTGATCTTGTGGTTTAGCAGGAAGCAGTCCTGCGTAGTGTTGAGTGCAGCCGAGGCAGAGTATGTTGTAGCTTGTTCGGTTAGTTGTGAGGTAGTATGGCTGAGGAAGCTACTGTCTGAGTTATTTGATATCCCGTTGGATGTTACTAGTATCTTTTGTGACAACCAGAGTTTTGTGAAGCTGTCTAAGAACCCGGTGTTCCATGATAGGTCGAAGCACATTGAGATCAAATATCACTATATAATGGATATGGTACAGAGAGGAGCAGTGAAGCTCCTGTATGTTGCGGCAGATGAGCATATTGTAGATGTGTTGACGAAACCACTATCTAGAGTGAAGTTTGAGTACTTTAGAGAAAGGCTTGGTGTTCTTCAGATTGAGGACACTTCGAAGAAGAAGTGATGGACACATTTGCAGGAGCCATTCCAATCATGGTGGGAGGAGTATCCTTCCCATGGCTATGGATGTAAGCACTGGATGATGAGCATCAGGAATATGCTTCAGTTATTGCTCTGTATATGCATCAGTTGGATTCTTTGATCAGTTTGATTATGTATTTGTATTTGCATAAGTTGGATGCTTTGATCAGTTGGATCATACATTTGTATATGCATCATGTTGGATGCTTGATATGATCAGTTGGATCATGTATTTGTATATGCATCATGTTGGATGCTTGATATGATCAAGTAGATCATGTACTTATGTATGTATCATGTCGATACTTGTATGATCACGTAGATCATGTATGTGATATGTATCAAGTAGATACTCGGTATGCATCAAATGGATGCATTGTATGATCAGGATGATCATAGATGATGAGCTTCAGGATGTTTCTCCAGATGATATGCATCGGGTGGATGCATTGTATGATCAGGATGATCATGGATGACGAGCTTCAGGATGTTGCTCCAGTTGATGTGCATCAGGACGATGTAGTGATGATGATTAGGATGATCATGTGTGATGAGTATTAGGATGATACTCTGGATGATGTACATCAGGATGATGTACTATGTGATGATGATCAGTATGATCATGAGCATCAAGATGATGCTTCGTGCGATGATGATCAGTTATATCATGAGTATCAGGTTGATACTTGGAGGTCAGAGATGATATGTGGTAGGTTGTGCAAGTAGCATGTAATCAGTCCTTAGAGATCCGATAGGTTGAGTTGTGTGCTCGTAATCAGTCATGGGATAAGGTATTTCTATGTAGTATGTAATCAGTCCTCAGAGATCTGATAGGTTGAGCTATGTGCTCATAATCAGTACTGGGATGAGGTATTACTACGGAGACATGTAATCAATCCTGGAGATCCGAGAGGTTGAGCTGTGTACTCGTAATAAGTCCTGGGATGCTCTTTAGAGATCTTGTCGGTTGTGATGTAGCACATAAATGTTCCTGGGATGCTCTTTAAAGGTATTGTCTATTCACATATAATCAGTCTTGGAGATCTGATAGGTTGAGCTGTGTGCTCGTAATAAGTCCAGGGATGCTCTTTAGAGATCTTGTCGGTCGTGCTGCGGCACATAAATGTTCCTGGGATACTCTTTAAAGGTATTGTGAAAGGGATGGATGTAATCAATCTTGGGAGATCTTGCTGGTCATGCCTAGGCACATAAATGTTCCTGCGATGCTCTTGTCAGGTATTGCATCAGCACATAAATCAGTCCTGAGAGACCACCTCTATTAGACCGTTCGCATAGACGATGAAGACCTACAAGTGGTGGGCCTACATCCAGTATGAAAAAGGACTGGCTCTAGAGAACTTCCTATGATGAGTAGATCAAAGATTGATTGAGATAGCAACAGTAGTGATGATGACGATGACGTTGATTCGATGATGTTGATTCGATGATTTTGATTCGACGATGATAATTCAATGACGATGATCTAGAGAAGAAGACTTGTGCTAGCAGATTTGTGTCGAGAAATACCTTCCTAGTTAAGAAGGAGTGTTGACGTAATTGTAACTTCAGAATGTATTTCACCTATGTATATTGTACTCCTATAGAGATGTTATTATTCCTCTATACCGAAGTGTCGTCATTTGTATTAACAAGTGTCGCAAGTGTCGCAACTTGCAAGTGATGGGTTATTAGACCACCAAGTGGGGTCGGCCTCGATTAGTATAAGCATGGGTTAATGGACCGAGTTAGACAAGTCGGCCCTGCTAGGTTATTAGGCAGGTCAGGTCATGTATAAATAGAGTGTGGGAGGCACTCTATTTGATCATCTTATTATTCACTTCTAGACTACTCGGAAAGTGGCGCGCACTAGTGGAGGAGGATGTTCAGCTGCTAGGAGGACTATCTCTGTACTTTGGTTGTATCATTGCTCTTTCTATCTTTGAGGAAGTTGTGGGGTTTTTCACCTTTATGGTTTTCCCCAGTGAAAATCTGTGTGTCTATTGTCTCATGTGGTTGTTTGGTGTGACTGATATGCATTTCTATACTTGATATGTTGTACATGTTATTCTCTCAGTAAAGATCCTAAAGTATGTTGAATTAATGCTCAAGAATTAACAGTAATATTAGATATGGGCTGGTGCAAGGTAATGATATCCAATTATGACAAGTTAGTTGCAATGATATGCTGGAAAAACAAAAATATTGTCATTAAAATGAATTATTAGAGGTACCTACAAAAAAAATTCGAATTAGGTGTAAAAAGATGAAACTTAGAAACACGGATGACCTTCCAAAATATATAACTTTTATTTATGGAAAAGTGGTATAACCACCCCAAAATGTCATTATTTTAAGTTTGGTATGTTACTTTTCCTCTAAAACATAATGCACATGTTTTTGTTGGTCCACCATTTTTTTATGTAAATTGTCAATTTATGAGGAAAAAAATATGCAGAGGCATAGGAAACAGACGAATCTTGAGTGGAGATATTTTTCCAAAATTTTAAAAGTTAATTTATATTTTTTTTGAATTACGAAAGTCAGTGAATCCTTAAAACTACATGGTCAAGTGTTGGTCCACCATATCATGGTCTGAACATAATCAAAAAACTTTTTTTTTTAGCTTGTAGGTATTCTTGTACTCTTGTGTGAATTATTTTCCGTTCTCGAAATAGGTAATCCAATCAAAAGTTATAGGGAAAATAAACGACCTATGTTTTGTACAAATTTGACATGAGTGCAATTAAAAATAGAAAACAACAACAGATCTATTCAAAAAATATATAGTTAGAATCTGCACACAGAGCTCGACAAGTGTGTGCAATTTCATTTGTAGTGCAATATTGGAGCATATGCAGAACTAAGCGTGAAAAACATGAAGTTACAGCATTTGATATGTTCTGCCATAAATCAAACCGAGCCTCAAGGTTTGGAAATCCAAAGCTAATTCCAAACCTGCAAGGGTTGTAAAAACAATTTGAATCCAAACACGTGTGCATGCAAATGCGCAATAGGAGTGTGCGCATTCCTATGCATGCACGCGAATAGGCGCGTGCGTGTTTCTATGTGCGCACATGTTGCTTCTATCTCTATAAAATCTAATCCTAGACATAAAAGTTCCCAACTATTTTCATTCACTTTTTTTGTTAAATAAGATGAGATTGCGTCTAAGTTTGGGACCCTACCCCCTCTCTTCCTATCCACCCAATTCCCCCCACTCTCTTCCACTCTATCCAATCCCTCCTCCCTCCCTCACCCCTCTCTTCTCTCCTTCACCACAAGGGTTAGGAGATATACTACTACACAAAATCACTAACTAGCAATATCCTCATGTACATATCAATCTCCATCCTTGTAACCATAAATCCATGACCCCTATATCTCAGTCCCC